>CALSBV010011050.1:5607823-5641088 GCA_943590825.1 Bovichtus diacanthus | reverse complement strand
ACACACACACACACACACACACACACACACACACACACACACACACAGGAGATGGTTAGTTGGACTCTACCTAGCCCTCATGTCTCAATGTGACTGCTGGTGGAAAATTAAATAGCGATTAGTTGAGGTCATTTGTTTGGCTGTCTGACACCGGATCAGCTCCTGGGAGTTGCTGGAAGATGAATGGAGCGCTCCACAAGTACAAAGTCAACAGGTGAAGATTAACAGGCTTTAATGATGCCATTTGCTTAATGTCTTTGCCATTTTCTGTTTCTCTTTTTTCCCCCTCTAGAAACAAAGTAAACTGTGATGAAATGTCGGTCAAACTTTCTGAAAGCTGCTTGTTTTCGATGCACAATTACAGTAAATGAAACACCCAAAAACTACCAGGATGGGCCTTAACGGAAATTCTTAAAGGACCACCTGAAAACCATGTAATTAATCGCTTGTTTATTGGAGAACGTTGTGTTCCAGTCTACGTAAGCTATTGTTTTAGAACACATGATAGTAAAGGTAGCAATGCCACAATGTAAAAATCCTCCACTAAAAGGAAAAGTCCTGCATTTAAAGTGTTTCTTAAGTAAGTAAGTAAGTAGGTATTATAAGAAAAATTACTTAAAATAATGATCAAATATCAAAAGTGAAATTACTCATTACAGGGAAAAAGGGCTGTGAGTGATATGTTAAGCTGAAGGAAGTGGAACTATTTTGAACTACTTTGTCTGTCTGCCTATCTTTTTTTATGGTGTGAAATGAACATGACACATAACACGAGTGTGAAATGGTCGTGAACTCTGACCCGTAAGACTCTGCTTCCCTGTAGTTGGAGGCATCCATTAGTTCATAGCAGCTCCATCATTTCCAGTCACAGCTCTCACTCTAAATCTCACTGAGGATGGCTACACACACACACACACACACACACAAACGCAATATGGTTATGCACTTACGTCCAGTCATACCTTTTGAACAGATAAATATAAGCTCTTTCTCCATCTTTCTCTAATGATGCTGATATGAGGAAGCCTTTTTTTTTTAACTCTTTATTGCTGTTACAGGACATTAGCATTAATGTTTTCTGATGATGGTACAGAAGTCAAATGTCAATGGTGGAGCCGGGCTCAGTCTAATGACTGAGGCAAGGGATCACTTTAATGAGTGGAAACCAATTAACTCTGACCTGCTGATCTTCTGCTGCTCCCATGTGATCCTCCAGACATGCTGCAGATGATAGATGGGAGCTACGAGATTCATTCTACAATTATATAGCCATCACTTAAAAAAATGGGAGTTTGATCCCTGGCAAAATCCTATTTGGCTCGGGGGTTTAGAGAAGGGGTTCCTTCAAATGACATGACATCCTGAAATTGTTAAATAAATAAATCAGTTTTGCTGCTTTTTACTACTAACTAACACCTCAGCTGGGCAGCATGGAGATCGAGGTGTCTGTTATTGTCATATGTTATATTAAAGACACAGTGAAATTAAAATCATTTTTAATTTTTATTGTTATTTTTACATGTAAAAATATTTTTGATGACTAATCTTAAACTGGGGGGAGGGGGGTTAATGTATCCAGTCTAATGTGATTTGGGAAGGCGAGTTAACAAAGACCGTCATATAAAACAACGTTTGAAATTCTCAAATTTGTTCTTTGTTTTCATTTGAAATGGTTTTATGTTTGCTTTTATGTATGCAACTGTGTTATTTGTGCTGCTGCCTTTCTTGGCCAGGACTTTTTTGGAAAATATTTTTTTAATCTCAATGAGTGTTTTACTCCTCGTTAAATAAGGATTCAATAAAAACTAAAAGAAATCTTTGTCGACACAAAGAATGTGTTTGTGAGCTAATTTAATAATTACAACTTGATTTGCTTATATTTCTGAAACCTAAACCCAGGGTAATGAAAATTTAGGTAAGCTTGGTAATAATTTATGCAACACTGTGACTTGTTTTTAGGCAGTGCGTTTCATTAAAATATACAGTTACATATACTTTCATTTGACAATATAGTACAAACTCCCTGATCCCAGCCACAGCTGTGCAATAAATCAACATTTTCCTTTTCAGATATTCAGTCCGTGCTGCTTGGATTAAAGACCAATTTGCAAATTGACAGTCAAAATGAAATATTTGCGTGAGGGGCCTGAGATAATACAGTGTCTTAGAGGAGCAATGTGTAATGCCTTGCCGCCTGCTCCAAGAAATAGAGGGCAGCATTTCACCTCTACTACTGGGTCCATGCGATCTACAATATACATTTACAGCCATCAGTTATTTAAAAAAAAAAAAGGCAACTAATAACTAACAGCAGGCCAAGAATATGCAAAATGCGACCAATCTGTGAGAATCGGTCAAAAACACTTTGCTATTTTATAATCTTCAAGTGTGCTGTCGGCCTGTAGTTTACGTTATAGCTTGCTTAGATCAGTTTTAGCAAGAAAACAGCCACATCAAACCCACACATCGACATACCATACCTTTGATATGGTTTGTGTAGTCTTCAGTTGCACTAAAGATACGTTATCTTAATATCCAACGTTAGATGTAGCACGGAAGAAACGTCAATACGTTCCGCATCAAACCTTATCTCACTATCACCTCTAGAGGAACACTCGTGGTATTACAGACAGGATGGAGCAGCTAGCTGTTTGCATGCTAACTTCAGTAGATATCTCTGTAACACACAGACGTCTTTGACGTCATCACTGTTACTTCTTCACTTCCTTAAAACACTTTGACACACTTTCATTCTTTGCCACATTTAGATCATTTCAGACAGGAATGAAACATTTACAATCAATAAAGTAAGTTTAACAGTGGTTGATAGACATGGCTGGTAATAAAAAAACATCTATCATGTGTGTTTATTCCTATATGGAGGATACAGTTGAAAATGTGTATATGCCCTCTGCTGATAAGACAACACAATGGGACCTTTCTCTGCATTTTTGCTATGATGCACAGCATGCCATCACCCACCCAGAACACACACACACACACACACACACACACACACACAAACACACAAACACACGCACACATACACACACACACACACACACACACACACACACCACACACACACACACACACACACATTCTGCTGCATCCCACACACCATCTTCTCATGTAACATAGTCCATGCTCTCTTTAGGAAGCCACAGATGAACCTTTTCCACACACACACAAACACAGAGTTTGGATGAGGATGGAGAAAACTGTCCTCAGCTTCAGCTCAGAAACAGTCAGAAAATCAAACAGTTTCATACCAACCACTGAACTGATAACAACAGACACAAAGTGAGGCATTCTGGGGGAAAAAAGGAGGTTTAGAATTGGATGTTGCCGAACAGGCTGGCCTGCTGGGTTAGCAACCAGGCAGCAAGAGCAGGCTGTCTGTGTTTAACCAAGTTGTGTCCATCAGAAGACAAGAAGCAGGGAGGTAGACGCCTCCAGCAGCCATCCAGCAGCAGACAGTGAGTAGCTGCAGCAGCTCTGCATACACTTCAACTGCTTTGTCTGGAATTAAATCGTAAAAACTTGTAATTTAAAAAATGTATTTCAACCACAAAAATACATGTACATGCATCTGTATGGGTTTTCTTTTTTGCTTTTTTTGTCTTTTTGCCAAAACAAAACGTGTCCCTCCACTGTTGCAGGTTCATGCTGTTCGTTGGTATTAACATTCTGTATGTTTTCTGTGAGCAGATTTCCGAACAGATGGAAATGCTCTCTTTTGAAACAGTGGCGAGTGGCTCATTTCATAGAGTGGATTGTAGAGGGAGGAAAAAGGAGGAATTTTTCTCATTCTCCTAAATAATATGCACACGTATTTTCGTGTGTGGGTTTCAAGTTTTGCTGCATTTGAATGTTTTATTTTAGGGAACATTTTTCAAAGTCAGAGTCATCAGATTGATACAATTTGACAGCATAAGCAAAGTAGAGTCGCACCGTTGCTTTTCACTTACTTATTTAAAAATGTTGGCAGGATTTTCTCTTTTTTTTTTGGATATCTTTTAGTTTTGAGAGGGAGAATAATTAGGAAATGAGGAAAACCGTTAGGTTGTTGTTGGAAAAAAAAGTTGGAAAAAATATAAAACACAAAGCTTCCCATCTATCATTTTTTCCCCAAAAAAATACTTATCACAATTAATTCTAGCAGCATAATAATTCCAGTAAAGCACTGTTCTAAAATAGCAACAATCAGATTATGGTAATTTTACTCCCCACTGAAATATGTTATTTAATTGTCCTCTTTCTTAAATGTCTTTGATGGTCACCTTCAATAGAGGAAAGAGCAACCTACACCGAATTACCAAGAAAAACAGAAACCTCCCACGTCCTGAGGAGAAGAAAGAGAATCTGCCGGCCAAACAGGCAGCCATCTCCCACATGGTCGTCCTTATCCTCCTGTCTGTGTGTGTGTGTGTGTGTGTGTGTGTGTGTGTGTGTGTGTGTGTGTTTGTGTGTGTGTGTGTGTGTGTGTGTGTGTTGGGGGTGTCCTGGCAGTGTGGGGTGACATGGATGTGGGTGGACAGTGACAGGCCCTGAGAGCACATGAAGGTAGAGAGACAATGAGCGTGAATGAGAAGGGGAGAGAGAGCAGAGCAGAGTTTGTTTCACACTTCATTTCTACGATGCACTGTACTGTCAACACTTTCCTTCCATGTGCCTGTTCTACAGCCAGCATTCATCACTCTCCTTTACACTGACAATAACCTGTTTCATTTTGTTTTGAAAATTCATTTTGGTTGCAGTTTCTTAAGTTTCCTGGGAAGTGTGGAATATACGCAAAAAATCATTTGGCTTTTGCATTGCTCTCAATGAGTGCAATGAAGCTGATTCTGATGTTAAAATTATTATTTGTTTTATCCATAAAATTCATTTGTTTCATATTCTCTGAGTAAACAGTAATAACATTGTCTTATGTTCTGGTGGACTTGCTTATAATGTGTGGTGAAAGAAACCCTACAAACCTGCAAACCTTAACATTTAAATAGTAACATATTGTCCCTTTAGACGTTCATCTGTTTTTGACCAACATCTGGAATGTGATGTCCATAAATGCGAATATATTGCTTTTGCCAGACACAAAGTATGTACCTGCCAAGGTTTGACTTCATTCATGCAGGTTCTCATGACAGCGGCGATGCAGATCTGGGTGCTGTTTATGAAGTCATTTTTGATGTAGTTAACAACAATAAATTCATTAGAAGTTGGATTTGACTTTGGTTAATTTTCTTTCAGTTGAAATCATATCCCCGAGCTCCCCATTAAACAAAAAGCTGAATTAATTATTGTTTTCTTCAGTCCTGTAACTTTATCACCCATAGCGGCACATGAAACAACAAAAATATAAAATAAATCAAAATCATGAAACATCATGCAGATTTGGGGCCAAATCTCCAAATGGGGTTTGGAACTTTATGTGCTGTTTAACAGAAAAACAGTGGAACACAAAGGGATTATGTAAGTCGGCGCAGTGAGAAATGTTGATTGATCTTGTGATTAGGTAGCTGGAGGGGGCCGGGGCCCCCGTTGCTTTCGGCCCGACTGACTCTGAAATAAAAGACTGGTAATCGAGCGGCCGGCGTGGCGTGGGCGCACCGAGCGTTCGGCCATCAAACCCCAAAGGCCTCGACAGCAAACCCCTCCTTCTCTTACTCTTCCCTCCCCCCTTCCCTCTTGTAGTCCTTCTCTTCATTGTTTTTTGTATTTTCTCCTTTTTATTTCTCTACTTACTTACTCCTCTCCTTCCCGTCTTTGATTCGTTCTTCCTCTCTCTCTTTTCTTTACCTTCTCTACTCTGGCTTATACTTTCTTTCTTTCTTCCTCTTCCCTTCCTCCATTCCTCCTCCCTCCTCTAGCCAATCAGATTCATTGTTTTTCTTGTCTCTCCTTCGATTCTCCTCATCCTTGGTTGTTTTTCTTTCCCGCACCCCATCTCTTTCCTCCTCTCTTTCCCTCCTTCACTTTTTCCTTCCTTTTTACAGTTGTCTTTACTTCCTTTAATCTTTCCTTTTCTCTCCTTACTTTTCCTTCTCCTAAAAAATTTTTCAGAAGTCCCTTTGTTTCATTGTTTTGCTTGTGTCCTCTTTAATTCTCCCATTCTCTGATTGTTTCCCCACCTTCACCCCAATTCCTCCCTCCTCTCCCGCCTCTTTTTCTTTTCTTTCAACCTTCCACTTCTCCTCTCCTTCTCTTTTTCCTTCACTCCTTTTCTCACTATTTATTTCTTTTTTGTTATCCAATTATTTTCTCCTCCTCTCCCTGATTCCCTCCTTCCTCATCTCTTTACTCCTTTCTTCTTCTCCCCAATCATCTCTACAGCTAATCTCTTCCTTCTCCTTCCCATTTCCTCTTGCTTCTTCTCTTCCTCTCCACTCCCTCCCTTCCTTTCTATTCCCTCCCTCCTTTCCTCCCTCGCTTTTCCTTTCTTTGCTTCACTCCTTTCCTCGTTTCCAATCTTTTCCTCCATCCGCCCCACATGCCACCTTCTCCTTCTCCTCTCCTCCTCTCTTATCTGGCAGAGCTTTCACTCGTCTCTCACTTCTCTGCCACAGTGTGCAAACATTTTTGCGCCCGTGGGCGAGACAAGAGAAATACAGGCTGCATTATCTGAGGACGTCCCCGCAGCCAAACCGTTTCCTCATCTGAGTTTGAAGAGGCGGACGAGAAACATTCCTGAAAATGCGAACCATTCAGATGAGGCTTATTAACGCCGGGGCTTTTCAAACTCTTTCAGTGTTCTGCAGAAACTTAGAAGCTTTTGTGATGAATCAGCTATTGTCAGTGGACTGCTGACACAATCAGCATCTCATGTGTTCCGACTGAGCAGACTCACTGTGGTCTAAACACACTGCTGTCAATGACCTACTGTACACAAGGGCCATCAGCATATGATGTGCATTGTTGTCAGGTCAAAGTGTCCTTCTGCATTGTTAAAGAATACCAGTATAATTAAGAGCATTTAAGGCTTTATGGGAAGTTAGAGACCAGTTTATTTATAGTAGGTCATTGAATAAATTACTAAAACAACACTAAATAAGACTTGACATTATTATTTTTTTTAAAGTTGAGTGTGAGAGTAGTAATATCACAGTGTAAAAATACTTTGTTACAATTAAAAGTCAGGCATTCAAGATTATACTTGAGTTAAAGTACAATAGTATAAGCATCAAAATGTACGTATTATGCATGCTGGAACATTTAAGAATACTATTGTATTATGTATTATGTATTATTATCATTCATGGATCACTTTAATGTTGCAGCTTGGAGGATGCTAAATTGAACTACTTTATATACTGCTGGGTAGTTTAATGTATAATAATACATCATCATTTCTATGTTGATTTTATTTTGTAGGACCATAATATTCAGAATCTGCAAAGTATAAATTACAGTAAAGCTTTAAAATAAGTGCAGTGCAGTACAAATATTTAACATTTAATATATTTAATATTAACATACTTAACTTACGTCACATACGTACGTAAGTATTTAAACCATGTTCTTAAATCATGGTCTTTTACTAACCCTAAACTAAAGGTTTGTTCTAATTCACAACGTTAACCACAAGTTTAAAACTGCGACCATGTTCCGGGAGAATGCATAATTATTTTAGGAGAAAGGATATCCAGGTTAGGTAACTCTGGTAAATGTCTGTGACTATGTCAAACCTTAAAGTTTGTGTAAATTAGCATTAAAACAGTTAATTCCCTGTCACTGCTCATCTCCACGATCTGGCAGCAGATGATCTACAGCTAGTGACAAGCGACACAATAAATATGGCCTGTGGAATGGGGGACGGCCTCATTAGTCACAGCTTTCATTATGGCCTGACAGCATGTGTGTGTGTGTGTGTGTGTGTGTGTATGTGTGGGTGTGTGATGTGCCATCCTTCTACTATGTATGTATGTACATGTATATTTAAAGGTGTATGTCTATATGTGCATGTCTGTGTCTCATTATTATTTGCTTCCAGGCACTTGGAGAATGTTTAAAGGGTTTTCCCATTGACACGAGGCTATCAGTGTGGCCTTAGCTGCTCTGTCAACCAATATGTCACATTAATGTGTGTGTGTGTTTAATGTCTCTGTCAAACACTCCTGCCATTTACTCACCCAGTGATTATACATTAGCAGGGAGGAACATTTCCCTTCTGACAGCCTCTGTATGTCAGTGTGTGTGTCTGTGTGTGTGTGTGTGTGTGTGTGTGTGTGTGTGTGTGTGTGTGTGTCACTTTTTTACGTAATATGTACTCTTTTTTTTCAATATGCAGGGTAGTCCGACTTCTAATGTTAAGTTTAGTAGGTGACGTATGTTAAGTACGTTAACTTACTGCTGGGTTAAGTTTTGGCAATCAAACTACTTGGTTAGGGTTAGGAAAAGATTGTGATTTGAGTTAAAATAAGTAGTGTTGAACCATCCATCCACCCCGCCCTACTGCCTACACAGACTTTGTTGCTCTTCATTCTACATCACCTGACTTTCTCTTTTACTCCCATCTAATTACTCCAGCCACTAGAGGCAGCCCTGCACGTGCCAAACTGACACAGCGTGATACATGGAGTATCATAGTTTGACGAGAAGAGCCACTGACCAAGCTGCCATATTTGATGAGTTGGGAGTGAGAATTCCCTGAGGCCTTACGTGAAATATCTATTTTATGTTGAGCATTTGAATTTAGAATTAATGTCCAGTCAGACGAGAAAGTGGCACAGCGAAATTCATTCATGCACCCTGCTGGAGACGTAGTGACACACTGACTACTTGTGGGGCTAATTGGTGAGCTACTGCAGTTCATAGGTCGCACACTTTCATGAAAGCTGCCCAGGAAAATGCTAGCACTGGTCACTATAGCCCACTGAGGTAGCGGGCTTGCTAACTGCAAATATGTTTTAACGGAAAGATATTTTTGTCGGGATTTTTACAGGATTATTTTTCATTATTAACATAATCTTAAAACATTGTTATTAACTGCATCTGCCAAATTGCAAAATATTCATACTGATGTATTTTCATTTGTTTTCCTATATTATGTCCTAGCACTAAAGCATCTTTAATGTTTTTTGTACTTGGTTAAGGTTAGTAAAAAACCTGGTGCCATTAGAAAAGTGACATGAAGCACAGGACACAAATTTATAACATTCAACCAAAACGAAAGAACTAAAATGTCGAATGTATAATATTGGACTAAATGAGGCAAACAAGTGTAAAAGCACCCTTACTGGGAGTTTGATGGAGGTTTAATATCAGTTGGTCTCTGTGTTCAGTGGACAGACAAGTCCAGGATGTAATATCTTGGCGCAGGAGCTGGATGTGTTGAGTTGCTCGCCTCTACCAAAGGGCGGAGAGATCGGACGCCCGGTAATCCCAAAATGCGACACCACAGTTTCATGGCTGAGTACTACCAAGTGCACCAACAGTACAGGACAGAAAGAGACAGGGCGGGAGCGAGAAGTGAAGCCAGCAGTGCATTGGAGAGAGCAGTGTTTCCACAGTGGAACCGTGCTGTGCAGTGTGATGTCAGATCAGTCAGACCACAGCAGCACTGAATATAAAAGCACTGTGTAGTGTGGAGCAGAGGTGGATGGTGACGGGGACGATGACTGTACACACAGCTATGACACTTCACTCTGGAACTTTACAGGGGCGGATACATGTTTGTATTAGCAGGGTGGGAGGCTATACTGTCTGCATAAACACTTGCAGCCTTTCTACTGACACCAATTACATCGACAAAGAGGACATTAAACTGACTGAAAACAACTGCCGAAATCATGTTTATTTTACATTAAATAAATAGGACTTAAAAGAAAAAGAAACCAAAAGAAAGAAAATGAGAAAAAAGAAAGAGGGGATGACTTAGGCTGTGTGTATTTGCTTGTGAGCGTGTGCCTGTGTATGTGTGTGTTTTTGTGGTGAATCTCTAGTTGTGGGCTATGAATACATTGCGGTTACAGAGGGCTGCATGCAGGAGGACAGTAGCATCTGCATCTAGCAACTCTCCATTGAACAACATCTCTGGCTGGGGACTTGCATGTTATTCCTCCGTGTTGCTTATCTATGTCTTCTATCAACAGTTGAATAAAGGCAAAATGTCCAGAAAAAAAATCTTAAAGGTCAGGTTTAGATTTTTAATCATTCCTTCATACTGGCCAAGATACGATCTCTTCTTAACGTGACTCAAATGTAAGAAAAAGCCATCAGTGCATTCTAGAATTAGCTGACGGTAGTAGAATGTTTCAGCTGTCTGAGTTAGCCAAAGTAAGTGTTTATAATTGTTTTAGCAGTAGACACTTACTGTAGCGGGAACTGTGCCAGGAGTTTATATCGCTGTCTGTCTGTGGACAGTCACAAAACTTTACAAATGTCTAGTTGAGATCAAAATAAAGGTTGAATTCCAAAATGGTTGTGGTCCGAGCAATGGCACCGGACGGAGAACGGTACCCCACTTTACCCCCCTGGTCCAAAGTTGCTGCCGCAGCTGGTGTGATCCCATCGCAAGATGGTCTCTAGCTGTTAAATGGTCAATTATTTTATTAAAGTATCTTTTTATATTTTTCTTGTAATTGTTCCTCTTAATATGTTATTGTGTGCTCCAAACACAAAGGCACGTTCCCTGTAAGTGAATACTGGAAGCAGTCCTCTGTCCTAAGTTCAAAAACACACTAACCAACATCTTACATCTCATGAATCTAAAACGGACATTTAGTGTTATTAGAGGAGTTTCCACCTACTGTACAGGTGTTAGCTGTAAGCCAGCTAGCAACGACGCTCCGTCTGTCCGGAGTGTGCCTGTGTGATTGTGTTCAGCTCAGCCTGACTAAGCTCCAGTTCTTCTGTTATTTTGCTCCACTCTCTCTCCTTTTTTCCTTTTTTTACATTTATAAAGTAGATTCATAAAGCTGCATTATGAAATTATAACAGTTTTACCCCCAACAAAGCTGCTGTTCAGGCCATCGGAGACAAGGCATGTCTCTGTATAACGTATAACAGAGGTTTCCCACTCTGCAGCTTTTCTGTTATCCATTTCTCCCTTTCCTTTTCTCCTCTATCTTGGACTGATATCAGAGCGCTTCCACTTGCTTTCATGTTTCACACAGCCAGCAATGAATGCTGTCAGTCTGTGATGCAACAAAGCTAACAGTCATGGTGGCACAGGAAAGCTGCTTTAAAGAAAGAATTATGGATTTAAGAGTGGTGACTTTCAGAATTAGGGGTAATGATCTTCCACCTCAAGAGGTGGCCACTGGTGTGACAGTTAGAAAGACTGTCCTGTTGAAGTGCCTTTGAGCAGGACATTGAAAGACCTGCTGCTCTGGATCAAAGTGTCAGCTCAATGTTTCAAGTTCAGTGCATGAGCCGTGGCTTTGAATTGGTTGTTACAGGTCTGTCCAGACTAGTTTGGACGAAATCGTAAGAGATAAGAAAGATACACTTGACAAGGGCAGAAAAAATAGAAAAAACACAAACACAGACAAATATTGCATATATTTTCCAACATTGGTACATTTTTATACCATATTGTGTGTATTTCCTTTTGGAATTATTCAGGAAATAAATTATTTTCTTCTTTAATAGGGAAGATTAATATCAATCTCATGTCTGTGTGTTAAGTACAGAGCTGGAATCAGGACGGGGTTAGCCTATCTTAGCATAAAGACTGGAAGCAGGGTGGGAAACAGCTAGCCTGGCTTCGTCCAAAGTTAAAAAATCTAAGCTTACTAATTAATATGTTATATCTTCCACACATGCAGAAATACAAAAAACACACTTTGTTGTTTTAGGGGGAGTTATGTGACGTTCCATTGTGCCTGTAGAGGACAGAAAACAAAACCTGTGCTCACAGACCTGATCCGGCATTGTTATAGCCAGCACTGTAATTAGTTAGCTTAAGGGGTAGGTATAATTTTAAACTTTGGACAAAGCCAGGCTAGCTGTTTCCCCCTGCTTCAAAGTCTTTATGCTACGCTAGGCTAACCATGTCCTGACTCCAGCTCTGTACTCAACACAGACATGAGATTGATATTAATCTTCTCATCTCACCCTCAGAAGATAAGTGAATAATTGTATTATCCAAAATGTGGAACCACTTTGACTTTCCATTGGCTTCTCCATGTTCTACTACTATTCTGCAAACCTTTCTAATACTTAACTCCTTTTTTTCTGGGTCTGTATTCCATTGCAATTATTGCTTCATTAACCTTAACTTTCCACAGGAGTCATTTTGATCTCATTTTACATTCATTTTAAAATGGATGATTATATACAAATATATACGGGTTGAAAGTTGTGGAGTTATAGAATTTTTTTTAAATCAAAATTGATCAACAATACATCTCCAAAAATACATGCTTTTACTAAAAATATCCTCTGAAAGGATGAATATGTACTACTGTAAATGTCTGGCAAGAGAAGATTTTATTGTTTCATTTGGGATTAATTTTAGCTATTGCTGACTGAGAGGTTGTTTGTGGGATGTATTTTTGGGTTAAGGATTGTTTTTTCTATTGTTGCTTTAATAGACAGTATGTATTGACATGACAGGAAGAACGTAAATTGTGTAGGAGGGATGTGGGTGAGGTATAATCCCACAAACATGTCAGAGAGAATGTTTGAGGCGTTGGTCCACACAATGGTGATGGGGTTAAACGAGGACAGGCCATGTGAACATCCAGAACTCTTAGAAGTCAGAATATTAAGGATTTCTAGATAAATCTATCAATTCAAATATAAATACATTATTATATATAAGAAAATTGCAATATATGAAAAATTTTTAATAAAAAATGCATTTGACCCAAACAAATCGCAATTAATTAATTGATCTATTTTTTTCTAGAAAAAGAGTGCACCTTCTGTGTTCTTATTGGCAGGCTATAGGGATCAATAGTCTGTCCATCCAATAATTTAGTCCAGAGCATCTTGACAACTACTGGCTGCATTTCCCAGACATTTGCTGCTGATATTTATGGTCCCCAGAGGATTAGCCCTTTTGAATTTGGTGCTTCTCTAGTCTGCTCTGGCAATCCAGAATCCCAAAGAATCATGTTCATAACACCAATTTTCAGAGTTAGTGCGGCAAGTATTTTACCCTTTTTCTTAATTTTTTTACTGTAACCATGATCGTTCCCTAACCATAATTAATGATTAAATGCTTTCAACTCTGTCCACTAAGTTGCAGTCAGTTGCACTTACATCGGTTTGGCTTATTTGTAGCTATTGTTCTGCACTTTAAATTATTTCACCTATTTGAAGCTGATGTACCTGCAAGATTGTTGCTGTTTGGAGTTGTATCCTCATGATTGTTTGCACCAATTGTAAGTTGTATTTGGACAAAAGTGTCAGCTAAATGTAATGTAATGCAGTGTCATTTCCACACTGGAAGTTTTTAAGCCACATTTTTCAACTGTCCGTCTTACACAGGTCTGATGAAACAGATAACTGTGACCTGAAGCTTCTTTTTAGGCCTCACTTCTTTCTTCTTTTCTTCTGTTTAACACATGTAACGACATTATATATAGGAGTGACAAAACTCAGGTGACCACACGGCAGTACTGTGGCTGATAGCATCCTGTGTGACACTGATGGAGGACTGATGCTGCTGCTGCCGGATTAATGGTGAGCCACTTGTGCTATGCAGTCTGTGTTAAGACTTGTTTTAGTGTTGCATAAATTAGTAATCATTTTTATTCATTTCATTTATTTTTGTCACTCCTTTCGTTTGAGCTTTTATTAACAGGTTATTAATATCATAGTGATTCACATTCCTGCTGAAAAAGGAAAGCATCACCAAACAAATCAGCAGGTTAAAACAGAAGCTTCTTACATATGAATTGTTCATCCTATGTGTTTGTTTTGTGTTGTGTTCAGTGATGGTTACAGATGCCTGGATGCTCCACAGAACAACTTAGAAGGTGTCTTGTACCCATAGCTCACAAATTACATGTGACGCTTGCTTGTTATCTGTGATATTGGTTGCATTTTTGACATAATTTTTAAGGTTTTCTTTCATGCATAGTGCTGTTACAATTGTTCATTTGTAAGGTCCCATTTCACTTGTAATGAATGTTTTATTTGATCTTTTATTTGTTCTAACAGCTAGTCAGGTTTCAGGCCGGCTGACACCTACCTATCCAAAAGTAAAACTTTACAACAAATTCTGCCTAAATAAAGAAATGTATTTATAGGTAGTAATGCATTATGCTGAGGAAGCAATCAATCAAATGTCATGTCAAGTTTTCAGGCTGTTTTGTGGAGCTGTGGTTTGGGAGGAATACTCCATCATACTGACTGGTTGATGTCTGATATTTAATTTGACATTATATGTGGGGCATTGAAAGTCCCTAATAAGCCTTTCAGTGCTCCATATATGGGCATTGAAAGTCAACAGTGTAGGCTTGTATGTGGGGGCAGCTACTGTTGTTTGTTGATCTGTCACTTGAAGATGGGTCAGATTTAAATTTAAACCAAATTAGCTTTCTCACTTTGACAGTTGCAAACTCATCGTCTCCCTCCACCCTACTAACACACATTAACACACACATATTTGCATGCACACACCCCAGTTGCTTGGTTTACTCCCACACAGAGAAAGTATGTGGGCTACAAAAGCAAACTGTATCCGGTGTGGGTTTTTTCTTGATGTCTGTGACAATTAAACAGGCAAGGAAATAATTGTTTATTCACTCACATTAAACTCATGGCAGTGGGAATTCTTAAAAGTAAACTTGCTTGTATTTTGAGGAAGATGCCATGATGATGTTTTGCTTTCTCGAGATTACAAATGATTGATGCTTGATCCCAACTGTATTCGGGTGATCATGAAATAGAGTGGAAGAGATTCTGAAATGTATTTATCTAGTCTAAGGTCACAGAGGTGGAGGTCTAGTAGTCAGGCTTCCAAATACCAGAAGGTTGTGAGTTCAATACCAGGAGCTGCCAAAATGACATGTAATGTCATATAATGTTGACACAGGAACACTATCAGTCTCTATAGTTATATTATAAGAGTATTGGTGCCTTCGGTATATCTTGATGAATCATTGACTAGCACAGGCTTGTCAATAGTCACAGTACAGTAGGTGTCTTTTAGGGATAGTACAGGGATTTCCCCTGGGTTGCTGCTGCAGTAAGTTACAGTTATATGGGCTGATGTCAAATGTATGTAATGACATAACTTCCTCATGTCTGAGAATTCTAAGTGATTATTACATCAGACACCATCATTTTTAAGAAGTAATCAGGGGAAGACGTCTCGTTTACGTTAAGATCCATAATCTTTAGCCACACTGGCGGTGTGGCTCAAGCAATGGCAATGTTGGTCGGTCAGTCCACCACTTTGAGAACACTCTCTCAGACTGAAATATATCAAGAACCATTGGATGGATTACCATAA
The DNA here is from genome assembly GCA_943590825.1 of Bovichtus diacanthus. Taxonomy (NCBI): domain Eukaryota; kingdom Metazoa; phylum Chordata; class Actinopteri; order Perciformes; family Bovichtidae; genus Bovichtus; species Bovichtus diacanthus. The sequence continues at coordinate 5,625,679 of CALSBV010011050.1, read as the reverse complement.
AGTGCTGTACAGAAATTCATTGTGTCCAGGGGAGGAATCCTGCTGGTTATAGTGACTGTCTGACTTTTCCTCTAGTGCCACAACAAGGTTGCCATTTTTGGTTTGTAGTGAAATTTCTCGCTGACTATCGAATGCATGATAGTGTAGTGATAATTTGCAAATGATAGCATGCTAACATGCTAAACTGAGTTTGTTAACATTGTACCTTGTCAACATCAGCATGGTAGCATTGTGAGCGTGGTCAGGGGCGCGCTGGCCAGCAGGAAGTTCTCCCGAACGGCCGATACATTCCAGGCCGAACCAGCCGGTGGTCGAGTTTTTATTTTTCAATTTCTGATGTCAGTAGTGACTGTATGGTCCTCGGCCAAGCATGGGGTCAGCATGGCCCTTTGACCCCCCATGTGCAAAGCGAAGGCCATAAATGAATGTGGACTGTGAGTCAGGTCTTATCATTGCTCTTCTGTCTGAATGGGCGGCTGCGCCACTCTCTGCCTCTGCCTTGCTTCTTTCTCTGCTCTCCTCTCTGTTTTCTCGTCTTGGCCAGCAATATATAAGCAAACACAAGATATAACGCATGCAACTAAAAACAAGAAGACATTTTGCTGGATGATGTCAGGGTGTTTCACTTGGTTTCTGACACGGAAAATGAAGTAGTTGTGTAAGGAGTTTAAAAAGAGAGAGATAAGTTCAAACCATGGCTTCTTTCTTACCTCCATACAGCTGAGCAAACTTGAAGTGGGTGTGAATGTCAAATTGTTGGTTTGTAAAATTGCAGAAATAGTCAGACAAAGCTCCCCTAATCTGACGCTGGAGAGCTGTGCGGGGATTCTGAAGCTATTCAACCACCAGACTGGCAGGTTGCAGAGGTCAAGGTGGTGGATGGGCATTGAGCACTGCCGACTGTTATGCAGGGGAACAGAATTTAAGTCTTGTTACAAACCAAAACTCATTGTTCTTTCCCTTTTTTCTCTGCGAGAAAAAGGGGCTATCAAGCAACTGTGTGAACCCTGAGCTGAAAGTGCCATACGATAAGACACATGACTCTACACAACTCCACTAAAAGGACAAAACTTGTGAGAATTGAGTTTTCTCCCTCTGTTTTTTTTTTCTTTTCCACTTCTTATCCACCTCCTGAAAACACAGTCACAAACACAGACACAAACACACACACACACACACACACACACACACACACACACACACACAATCGAGGCATGTGTGAAATGCTGTTATTGACAGGGTTTATTGACTAGTGCGCTGATTAATGTGAAGGATGTGTGTGTGAATGTGACACTTCGAAGCTATTTAAACAGTTGTCTCATTAGTCACACCTTATGTTAGATGGAAAGACACGTAACTACTTGATTGATGATATAACAGTGCCCTTCTTTCACTTTCATCCTTGTTATTATTATTTGTACTAGTGGCGCTGGTGAAGGTGATAGTTAAACGGTAGTTCCGAAAAAGTGAAACAGCGTTAGTAAGTGTAGTAAGTCCTGCACAAAAAGCAGAAGTCTAAAACTGAAAATGGCTAACATTGTGTGAGTCTAAGTCTAAAAGCTATAATGAGAGAAATTAAAGAATAAAAGCAACAATCTATCTATCTATCTGTCTGTCTGTCTGTCTGTCTGTCTGTCTGTCTGTCTGTGTCTGTCTGTCTGTCTGTCTCTGTCTGTCTGTCTGTCTGTCTGTCTGTCTGCCTGCCTGCCTGTCTGCCCGCCCGCCCGCTTGCTTGCCTGTCTGTCTGTCTGTCTGTCTGTCTGTCTGTCTGTCTGTCTGTCTCTCTCTCTCTATCCATCTATATATTTTTTTACTGAGATTAAAAAAACGTCTGGAATAACTCAGGCCATAATTGAGTCAAAATCAGATTTGAAAAGTAAACCGAGATGATTATCACTGACTACATCAACTTATCCTTGTGACATGTAGGCCTCCTGCTCGCATTATGGCAGCTCCTGTCTGTATATAACCTTATATATTTTACTAATGCAAAGACATTAACATTGTATAACATACTGTACATTAGCCTATTTCTTCACATCTATTCTTGCTTTTTTTTTTGCAACATAACGAAATAGTACATTTAGTCATTCTTAATTTTAAAATGATAGCTAGCTGCACTGAGATTCTGTGTGCTAATGTCAGCATGCTAACATGCTCACAATGACAATGCTAGCATGCTGATGTTAAGAGTTTGTAACATTTCACTCAGAACCAAAAGTGTCAACCTCTTGGTGGCACTAGAAGAAAGGTCACAGGATCCCCAAAATCAATCGGATTCATCATCCAGGAAGCATGTATGTCATGCGTATAGAACACGTAATCAATTGGTATGTAACAGGTTCTGCACCGCTCGCATTGCTGGACATTCCTAGAAAAATGCACAAATAATAACAAAATAACTTTTCGTAGATATCATAGAAACTGTTGCACGAGGATATGTTAAACCAAGATTTTTCAGTGAAAGAAAAAGTGTCAACCTGCTGGTGGCACTCCAGAAAGTAAGTCAGTAAGATTCACCCTCTGTGGATCATGAATGTCTGACAACACACAGTTGTTGAGATATTTCAAACTGTGCTAAAGTACTTCAGTGTCTGACTGACCGACAATGCAAACAACGACTAAATGTAAAAACTAAAAAAAACCTTCTTATCTATAAAAGCCTCATCCAGGATTCATGATCAGTGTTTCTATATGTTTCTAAACTAACCACCGTTAAGCTATAAGCTTTGATCGGGTGATCATTACACTCAATATACTTTATGATAGGATATATCATGGGATAATGATTATGATAAAACTTGCTGTACAGTTTCTTATTTGTAAATACATTTGGGTCCAGACCTCCCTTCAATAAATGAGAATGGGATTAGTTGAGCTTCCTGACTGTTGAGATAATATCTCAATGTCTATCCAGTCTGCTACTGTATGTCTTCTGCTGTCCAATATTTGGCTAATTTAGTGCTTGTCACCCAGCTTTAGCAATATGATCTGGACCAGTGATCGTTAAGGTCGTTTTTAGCCATCCACTCTACTGTGTAATAATCTGCTAAAATGTTATATATTGAAAAATTGCTTGCAGTATTATACTATATATCCAGTGTCAACACCAGCAAGGGTCAGTAAAAGTTTCCCCTGACATTAGCAATAACCTTTTGTCCTTTCAAATGACACCCTCACCTCAGTAATAAACCTACATTTAGATCACAACATCGCAGGGTGATTGTATGATGTGGCTATGCAACACACACAAACACATACAATGGAAACAATATTCCACCGAAGTTGCCCAGTATTATCTGTTGTCTGTCTGTCTGTCAACTTTCTCCACCCACGGAGGGACTTTTACAAGATCAAACGGAGAAAGCGAGGATGGGGGGGGGGGGGCACAATTCTCCATGAGGCCACAGGAGGGCACACGATTCTCTCAGGACTAATAACCACAACTTAACAAAATGTGTATCACAATATTTATCAGGAAACATTACACTATATAAGCAATATATATATAAGCAATATATATAATATATATATATATATTATATATAGACAGACAGAGAGAGAGAGAGAGATAACGTATAATAGTATAGTAATAGTAATAATAGTATAATGCACTTTTTTTTCTTATAATTTACATATGTTAATATATGTTTCTATTCTAACTGTAAAATAATCAGATTTTAAACGCGGAACATAAAGTAATTCCAATTCTGATCAATTAAAAAGTTTTGTTTTATTTAAATCACAAATAAATGAAATATGTCCTCATTTATGTGGGCCGCAGTCAGCTATAGAATTCATTTTAATTTTGTGTGTGTGTTTATTTCACGTGGACCTCCACCAGCGCCTCTCTACATATTGGTTTCCTTTCGATGGCTGTATGTAAATATATCTAAGGGACTATATTTAGCTCGTCAGTGAACCAAATCTATTTTTTCCTAGAGCATAGTCAAATCAGACTGACACAAGTTTCCGAGCCCGTGCAGCCTATCGCACCCAAAGGAGTAAATTCCGTTCCTCTGTCCGTCTCATTTGATTGCGGTTATGCCAGGGCGGTTTTCTGACGATCATATTCCGGAATAGACACCAAATATGGAGTATGGGGGACGTTCCCCTGTTTACCGGATTAAACCTTTTATGGGTTAAGAAGTTTAACCGGAATTCCTCTTTCCAGAATACATGTACAACATTAATAATGTTTCAAAGTAATTTACGAAATTGCAGCTGATTAGAGTGTTCTCACTCTGGTGGGCTCTCTTGGTGTGTTGTTTTAATGTCCGTTTATCAGCGAGTGGAAACAGTTCGTTTTATCTCTCCTGGAGCAGCGGGTGCTTCCATTGACAAGTGATTCCCTTTGAAATCGTCACGGAGCCTTCCAGCCAATCAGCATCGGCAGCGCCTCTCCCTCTCCGCTCTCATCACCCCTCCCACTCCATATTTGGGTAATGACGTAGGTGCTGCGTTCAAAAGGTTCCCCATATAAACATACTAGAGCCAGGCCCCCTGTTCCCAAAAAGAGTTATTTTACGCAGTATTGACTTTAACACCAGAGCGCATGAAGCGCACCAGCCACACGGAGCTCATCCTCTCACACCCGGTGACAGACAAAGACATGCAGTGGTGACCCACGCACGGCTGGGTTACACACTGTAATTGGTTTAAAGTGTTAAGGAAAAGAACAGAACAACAAAAGAGAGAGAGAGCAAACGCGGTAGCGTTTTTCTTCACAATGACAGCTAAAACTTTGGAGAAGGTGCCGGTGAATCTCGGGGGTTTCGGGCATCCCGTAGCCGAGAGCGTGTACTCCGTGGATGACATCGGCTCCAGCTTGCAGACCTCCGTGGCTATCTTCCCTAACAGCGATTTGGCATCTCATTACGACCAGATTAATGTGGCAGGTAAAATGACACACTGTTTGACACTTTTGGAGTGTATATTGAAGACATGTTCATCTAGGAAAAGTTGTCTATGTGTTCCGTGTTTCACTAATTACAAAACCAAATCCTTTTACACCCTGCTTCAGTCAAGAATCAAAAGGAATACATGTTAATATTTCATTTTTGCCATAATAACAAAAATCGTCAACATGTTTCATATAGTGATGAAATAAGACCAGAGTCCGTGCGTAATGGAAAAGAGATTCACCGGCTTTGTCTCACTAAAAGCCCACTTTACTTTCCTGTCTAGTGTGAACATCTTAATCAGATTTATGTTGCCTCACTAACGACCTCTTTGTTTTTTGTCCACAGACAGCTTGATGAGTGCAGACATGAGCATAGAGAAGCGCTCTCTAGACCTCTCCTCCTACTCCAGCGGCTTCTCTCAGCCCGCACCCCACCGCAACCAGACCTTCACCTACATGGGAAAGTTCTCCATCGACTCCCAGTATCCAGGTAACTGGAACCCCGAGGGAGTGATCAATATCGTCTCGGGCATCTTCAACGTGGCCCAACCGCCACCTCCTCCTCCCGCCTCTTCTGCGTCCTCCTCCCCGGCTTCCTCGGGATCTCCAAATCACTTCTCCAGCGGAAATTTGAGTTGCACTATGGCGGCTCAGAACCAAGCAGAGATAGATAACCACCACCACCACCACCTGTACTCCCCTCCGCCTCCATACTCCTCTTCTGGCTGCGGGGAGATGTACCAGGACCCCTCTGCGTTTTTGTCCACCTCCACCTGCCCCCTCGCCCCTTACCCGCCGCCCTCCTACTCTTCGCCCAAGCAGCCCGGCAGCGCAGACGCGCCGGGGTTATTCCCCATCATCCCCGACTACTCGGGCTTCTTCCAGCCTGCCTGCCAGCGTGACATGCACCCGGCAGGTATCCAAGATCGGAAACCGTTCGGTCCATGTCCGCTCGATTCATTCCGTGTCCCTCCACCCCTGACCCCGCTGAACACTATCAGGAACTATACGCTCGGGGGTCCAGGTGTTGGTGGCTCCGAGGGGGGGCCACCGAGGTTAGCCTCTGCCTACAGCCCTCAGAACCTGCCCCTGAGGCCGATCCTGCGGCCCAGAAAGTACCCGAACAGACCAAGCAAGACGCCGATCCACGAGCGGCCATACCCCTGTCCGGCGGAGGGCTGCGATCGGCGGTTCTCCCGCTCCGACGAACTTACCAGACACATCCGGATCCACACTGGACACAAGCCGTTCCAGTGCCGCATCTGTATGCGGAACTTCAGCCGCAGCGACCACCTCACCACGCACATCCGCACGCACACGGGAGAAAAGCCGTTCGCGTGCGAGTTCTGCGGCCGCAAGTTTGCCAGGAGTGACGAGAGGAAGAGACACACTAAAATCCACCTGAGGCAGAAGGAGAGGAAGTCCTCCACTGTGTCCTCCTCGTCCTCCTCTTCGTCCAGCAGCTCCGGGGTGGAGCGGTCATCAGGCGCCATCAGCGCAATTACCGGGATTTGTTCATAGTTCTCCCTGGAAATCGTTGTTGTCACCATGGCATCATGGCGCACACTAACCTCTTTAAAGAAAAAATAACTATTAAATAATTATTCTAAAACGGTTGTGAACTTAAGATAGCAGCCTAAACAGCAGGATGGGAATGAACAAGAACTTCCGTGCAGTAGCGCGCAATTACGCACATCCACCCAATCCTGCTCCAGAACTGAGACTGACACGAATGCACTTTGACTGTACAGTCTACTGAAAATAAAAGTAAATATAGCCAATAATTCATAAGAATATACACGGGCGGTTGTAACAGAAAGGGGACTTTTTAATATCGCCAACACATAGGCCGCCCACTGAGCGCGCAACAGGCTGCGCGTCTCATTGTGAAATAACTGCAATAACGTTTTGAAGCAAGAAAACAGTTTTAAGTTATTGCATTGACAAAGTGTTCATTCTAACATGCTTGTTGATGACTATATTTCCCCTTTAGTGCCTTGCTGTGTGTCTTTTTGTACACTGACTGATTCAAGGACGCTTCTAATGCAATGTATATTTGTCCTTTAATATGTAAAGTTGGAAGACATTCTATTTTTGTACACATTTCGTCTAACTTCAATTGTTAAGCAGTTGTGGTTCACGTGTAAAACAATGTTGGAGTGTAAATATGTTGAACTCATACCGACTTGACATTTTTGTTGTGATGTGTCTTTTGAGACTTATTAAATATATGTGGATGATAAACACAGCCGGTATCAGTTTGGTTTATTACTCATAACTAGAACACAATGCAGGTCAACGGTGTCAGCCGAGATGCATTCATGGAACCCAAACGTTGCTGGGTCGAAAGAGAGAAATACAATTATTGTATCTGTCATTATAAAAAGACCTGTAAAGCTGTTGATGTTGGAAATGTTGTTGGGTAAATCCCACCTTGTCACCCTTGGCATTTCTGACTCAGAGTTTTCACCCACTCACTTTTTATTTAGGTGTAACTTGAGGTCATAAACAGACTGTGATCTGGTATGCACACTTTTTCAGAGGAGAGGTGAAATAGTTTTTACAGACTGTCAAGCTGAACTATTCTTTGAGCAAAATCATTGAGATGAACCGTTGAAATACAATATAAGAATACAGACTGACCAGATGTCACCAGTATTGGGCCATGCAAGGATTTTAGAAATTCTCAGGTCATGAGTCCAGATACCCCCAATGCAGCCCGCCTACGTTTTTTTTTCACATTACATTTTTTTGTTAACAGTTCATTTATATTTTCTTTAAAGTTTATTTTAATTTCACCAGTACCAAGGTCCTGTTAGCCTTAGCCTTCCAATACACCTTTGGTGGAGAAACACTGAATCCTTTACATGTTTATTTAATAATTTACTTTTATTTGTTTATCTTTTTATTTGTTACCCTTAATATATAATATATTGGATCTAAAACACTGAAATCAACCTATACATTTTTTAAAAGTAGAATGTAATAATATATCAATATGAGGATATGTGGAATAAACAGAGGTATGTACTATAAACATATAAACATATGTAAGTGGTGACACTTCACAGAGCTCCGAGTTCAACAGTCTTCTGGCCTGTGGGATCAAACTGTCTGCTGGTCTTGTCCATGTTGAACCTCTGCAGCCTGCAGACAAATGTAGTCTTGTGTGTTTTTTGCTTTGATGTTGCCTCTGTCCGTATCATTTGTTGGGACTCACACACATCAGCTCTCCGGAGTGGGCAGCTGTCGTCTCCCGTTTCCATTCCACTTACTAACTTATTCTGAAGACTAATTAACACCAGGATATGGCTCTTTTCACTTGTGGTATAGCAGAGTATATGAGTATATACTGATGCTGAAAGTATATTTTACCAGTGCATAATTTAATGTCTGCATTAATATTATGTGAACAAAACAAAAAACGAGATCAGAAAAAGATGATGTGATCTCTAGTCTATTTCTTTCTCATTTTTTAATTTTTATTACAGGTAATTTAGCAGACGCTCTTATCCAGAGCGACTTACAGTGACTAACTACAGGGACAGTCTCCTGGAGCATCTCGGGGTTAAGTACCTTGCTCGGGAGCTCAATGCTTGGTATTGAAAACACAACCTTTCGGTGATCTATTTGAAAGCCTGACCACTAGACCCCTGGTATTTTTTGACACATCTCTCCTGTAAAATATAAAGTAAAGGCTTGTTGAAGACAAAGATTCATATGTTTCAATATGTCATATTATGATGTAATTTCATTAATATAGTTATGATGATACTGAAACTGTGAACAAACATCTTAAAGGTTATTCTGCTGTCAAATTATTGCACTTTACCATACTGTTATCGTGTTGATGTGTGGTACTCCCGGATACGACTGCATCTTGAAAAGAATAATATTGTGTCATTTTAGTGTGTGTTTTACCATAACCATTTATTGAATGATATATGTTGGTTATGAAAGCTAAATGGGAGGACTTAACTTCACTTAACTAAACTCAACTCAACTCAACTTTGTTCGTTTAGCACCGTTCCAACAAACATGCAGCCCAAGGAGCTTCACATAGCGAGATTAAAACAACATAAAAACAGAAATAGACATCAATAGCAGCTACCAATACATGGCTTTTCTTGTTCAAGCTCCACTTCATATACTGGCCTGATAGACTTTACACTGAAAATTGAGGATAATTGTATTTAATATGATCCGCAGCCCCTGACCTGACTGACAGTGTCAGCGCCTTAGAGTAGGCAAGTGACAAGTCGATGTCTAAAGCATGTGTATGTTTGAACATGCAGACAGGAATCTTAACACTGTATTAAACAGATCCTTTACTTAAGTAAAAGTACAAATAGGCTACATCAATGTAAAAGTACTCCTTTACAAGTAAAAGTCCTGCATGAAAAATCCCACTTAAATAAAAGTACATGACTTACTCATGTACTTTTATTTAAAAGCTTGTCATATTATCCATTGTGTAAAATCTTCATCTTAAAAATGACTAGTAACTAAAGCTGTAGAATAAATGTAGTGGAGTAGAAAGTACAATATTACCCTCTAAAATGTAGCGGAGTGGACTTTTAAAGTTGAATAAAACAGGAATACTCAAGTAAAGCATAAGTACCTTGACATTTTAGTTAAATACCGTACTTGAGTAAATAGTTAGTTTCCACCACTGGTATTAAATAATATTTGACTTGAAAGAAAACGTAAAATTGAGTGAACCCGTATGTTGTGTAACAAAATAATCCAGAAAGATTCAGTTAATCCAAGCTTTTATAGCAGGCATACATACATATTTGTTAAATAATACACTTTGCACGTGTTTTTTCAAATATTAACAGAGCTTAAGTGGGAAACACAAGTGATCCTATTGTGTCGCAGTGTGGGAGAAGACTTGGCCTGTCCGGACGTTGACCTTTTTACTCTTCTTTTCGTCAAAGTTCTGGTTCAGACTTTGTTTGAGGGTCATTGTCCTGCTGGCGGCTGAATCCCTGCCTCAGTCTGTTATCTTGCACAGATTTAAGGATTTGCATATATTTCTATTTACCTCATTTTTGACATTTAAACATGAATAGATATTTGTAACAATAAAGAGGGTCCAACTGCAGATCTAAGGTCTGAGACATTAGCCTGTTAGACAAGCTACAGTATCATTAACGGTAGTTCAGGACTGTGAACAAATGTTTCACTGATTATAGTTATAATTATAATACATCCTCATTCAGTGAATTGTTCTCATTGACTCATGGACTTTAAAACAAATACACATGCACATTGGAAGTGGCTGGAGTTGTGCTGGAAATCACTGCTCTGCAGGCGGTGTTGCGCCTCACTTCTACACACCGTACTCTTCCTATTGGCTCACAGACCTGGGGTCCTCTGACGTGAGGTCTACAGTCGGAGACTTCTCCAAATATTGGCCTCAACATTTACAAGTAAGTAGATAGTAGAACAACAGCAGAAGACTAAACGCATGTAGTAGATGCTGTCTGAGTTCGTCCTGGTTGGCACATTGTGCTGAAGTGAGCTGCAGCTCTGACTCAGCCTGTTTTTACAAATTGAGCCTTATTTTCATAGTTTTGATTCTTATAAGTTAGAATAACATTTTTATTTCAGATGGCAAACGAAGGATTCAAATCAAACCTACTTTTAATCGTCTTCACACATGCACACATGTAAACTCTGCACTTAACCCATCCTAGTGTTAGGGAGCAGCGTGGGGGTCCGAAGCCTTGCTCAGGAGAACGAGCATCTTTCCAGGTACCAGTCTACACTCTCTGCTTGGGCCGTTTTGGTACTTAAACGAGCACCACGGTTCCAAAGCCAAGTGCTACTGCCGCCTAGTACTACTGCCATGTGGTGTGGGTTCAACACGGCTTCACAATGGAGTCCACAGAACACGAGCAATAACACAGCATATTATCTAAACCATGATTCGGAATTAGAAAATAAATCTGAAAAGTTAATACCCGTCCTTCACATAAATATGAGGTTTAGATTTAGAGTGTTATTCAAAATGATACATATTTTATGATTTATTATTTTTATTAACAAAACATGTTTAGCAGGAAAATAGTTTCATGTTGGCTGCATGTGCACGTTCCAAGCTAGTGATATATGCATAATGGAACAGAGCCATCATTAATATCAATAATTACACCTGTTTTTACTGCCAGGACATGTCAAAATGTCTGTCATGAACAGTCTCTATTGACATCTCTAAGATACTTAATTTCGCAAGGATTGGACTACTGATCACAATCAAAGAAATTAATAACACTTCAGGATGTTCCATGATTATTCCCATCCTTTTTATTGTTCCACTTACATTCAACATCAGAGTAACAGCATCGTTGTCAAACTGGCACATAGACACAGACCTTTAAAGATGTGACTGTGAAGTCATCAGCTCAATTAATGTAACATACACATTGGAATGATATTGATATAGTGTTTATCAAGCTACATGTAGTACAGGTAGTGAGGAAAGTGTACGCGTGTTGCCTTTATACCAAGAAAATGTTATCTACAGCTATCATTTTAAAATGTAATTTCTTTAATAGACTATATCTTCTGGGTTTGAAGACTTCGATTGGTCCTAAATATGATGCATCATATAGGCCATATCACTATGGATTTAGTTACAGTAGGTGAAATGACAGTATAACACATCACAGAATAGTTTATTATCCCTTAACTGACAAGGCCTGTGTAGGAACCATGTTATCTGGAATAAGTTTAACACATAAAATTAAAATAAAGTATATATGTATAGTGTGTGCACTGTGGAAGAAGAAGTGAGTGTGTACAATCGAAATGTCTCTATTAAGTCTACATTCCATAGTCACAAATAAGGCAGCTCCGTCTAGAGTCACAGGGCTTGGCTTTAAGACACGTCACAATGTGGAAGTCCTCTGCAGCAGAGTGTGTAAAAGTATGTGTAAAAGATAGAGATCCTAATGACACCCCACCATTCACAGAACCTTTGGCTGATTACATTCATGTGTATACAAGGCAACATAATGGTCCAGAGAAAAATTCTATATTAGGAATGCAAATTCCTAGTGTCAACTCTTTACTCAGTACGAACAAGATTACTTGTGAAAGGCAGTTCAGAGGTCCTTATTCTGTGCAGTTCAATCCCCTGTTTCTATAAGCCTCTGCCCTGCTGTAGCATCCCACAGCAAGGCTCCCAATCCCTTTGAGTTCCAGGTAACAATAACCCTCCTGTTTGACCTCCCCGTGGAACAGAGCTAAACTAAGTGTAGAAGGATGGATATCACTATATTGTCACTGCAGTGTAGTTCCTCTGATCAGAGGCTTCATTCAGAAAGAGACTGCAGGGCCTGGGTAGGGTTCCCCGCCACACCAGAAGTCCTCTGGCTGAGGGATTTCTAGAAGCCATGTCTCCTCTTCTTTCTCCTTCTCCTCTCCCTGCTGCTCCTCGTTGCTCTTTCCATCCGTTTCCCCCTCTGACAAAGTTTGCAGGATTTTGTAATAGTGACAGTCCCGGCCGTCATCTGGATTGTATGGCGGTGCCAGGATATCCAGGAAAGCAGCTGGCCCCTCCACAGTGTCAATCTGGTGGAGGTTATCCCGTAGAGGAGTAAGGAGGCACGGCCCACTGTTCTCCGTGTACTCTGCGACTGAGCGCAGCACGGAGCGCCGCAGGGAGGTCGTCTGGTACATATCCAACGGAGGCTCACAATGAGGCGGGACGCTGCTGACAGTCAGGTGATTCTCCAGCTTATCAAAACAGCGGACGCTCACCTTCCCATAGAGAACCTGAAGAAGAGACAGGATACTACTGATAACACCAGTACATAGGTTACCACGGAATGACTTCCAAGGGACTGACTTCTACATGTGGTCATTATAAATAACTGGTATGTAAAGTAAAGTCTTGCCGTCACCTTTAGAAATAAATCTGCTCCTCTCACTAAACCTAGATCACTTTCTATTCTCATATTGAGGACAGCAGATGGTATTGTCTTTAGTATGCAAAACATGATTTTTACTTGATTTTAAAATGATATATTACCCTTTTCTTGGAAATCCCAGGATTTCTCACCAACAATTAAGTTTGTTTTGAATAACAGAACTCTGAAAATGTGAAACAAAATGACACTGATTATATTTTCTGGTGTCATTCTTTCATTTTGGAAACAGTTTTAGTAAAACAACAATTCTTCTTAGCTCACTATCTTTGAGTTGGACAAAAAACACGAAAGCTGTAGAGAAACACGGGTTCCTGGACAACACTGCTGCAGGTGACACTTTAATATAGTTATGCTACTTCATATTAAAAGCAATTCAAGGACAGACTGTATCTACGACAAATAAGGTTAACGAGGTGTGGAGAGGGCATCTAGTTTCAGCACATGATATTCTTCAGTACATGAACGCACAGGTTCACACAAGCACACACGTGATAAAAGTGATCTTCAACCCAAATGCATTCACAACAATACTAAAACCTATTTGGATGTACAGAATGGGGATATAGCCAGACTTTGAGTCCGCTGTCATTGACTATTCGACACTGCAAATATATTTTCTTCGAGACCAAGCTCATCTGTGATCAGGAGCTTTAATAGATTTAAGATCTGGACAGTCGTACAATTACATTTTTGGGAGCTTGCAATATTCTGTGTGTGGACTCACTTTTCTTTTTCTGATTGAGCCCGCGCAGGAATGATGCACTTGTTCCTCCAGTATGACTGACGAACATGTGTTTTGTTTCAGGGAACATGTAAAACTGTGCCCCTTTTCCATTTTACAGTCTCTTTTTTGCAAAAGTGACATGACGCAGGGCCCTTGGATTAAAATGTGTTACGTCTTTATGACAAACAAGTTATTGGAATGAATACATTTCAATGTGCACTTCACTTCATCACTTAACCATGGTGGAGATGTTCATACACCAACATTCTATTCAATTACAAAGAGTAAAGTTCATACATGTATGTTGTTAAAGACAACAGGGACAGCATTACATGTGGATGGGCTACTTCTGGCTGCTACTTGATCAGTTTAATAAGATCAGTAGTTCAGTAGCAGTAAGAGCAGAGTTCACATCGCATCGGTCATGGCCACAGGAGGCCCCAAGGACAAAATGTGATGGTGGTCCCTCATTGGACCCCCATTGTGTATGGACCCTCTCACTCAAGCGCCCATTGAGTCCAGTGCAACCTACAGTATGTTCCTAAAGTTGAATAATATTTTACTTGAATTAGTTTGTGGTAATTTGATAAAACACAACCAATTCAGGAATATGCACAACGTGAGCATAATAGCTGAAATAATAAAGCTCTTTAAGATTGACCCAGGGTCCCTCAACGAGACATGGCCACAAAAGTAGCTAATAAAGCCAGACACAGTTTTAAACTACCCAACAAATGTGCAATAATCCAGCCTTGATATTGGTGCATCACTAGTGCATGGCCAGTTCTGTGTTCAGGGGGTCCTCCCTGTGTACACAGGGGCCCAGCATGCCATTGGGCCCTTGAATGTGCAAATAGTGGTGCTTACAGTGGCAGTAACATGGTGGCCCTCACATATCCCATGCTCTCTGGGATAGAACAATAACTACAAAGTAAACTGACTATAAACTATAGTTGCCTTGACTCGGTTTTGGCAAAGATACATTTCTACAACTCAAAGAGCATAACACATTGTGTTATAATATCCAAATGTTTTATGAACTTCATTAAATGGATGCTCATTGAGTTACACATCTGTTTCAAGTCACGTCTCAATATGTGTGCTGGGTAGTGAAGCTTATGACCTATAGCTAGTTTAAACAAAGTAAAATTTAAGAGCCAGAACAGAGTGGGTCGCATCGGGGCTACAAAAGGCCATAACACAAGAGACGATAGGTGAAAAAGACCTTCAGCATCCCGTTCATGCCCGGGTGGTCGTGCAGCGGTATGGAGGCTCCGGTCCTCAGCAGGAACACCCCCATGCTGAACACCTCCGTCTCGCAGATGTGCATGTAGGTGACAGGGGGGCTCTGGAGCTCCGCTGCCACGGAGCTCGGTTTGGTTTTCCGGGGAGCAATTTCCAGGTCAGCAGCCCTGACCGCGGTCACTAACGAGATTAGTTCACTCTGTTGGTCTGCAACAAGTTTATTATCCCCGTTGGCCGAAGACTTCAAGCCTTTAAAGGTGATGTATGCTTGCTTTGCTATTTTCTGGATAAGAGGAGTTTTGTTGTCACGCGGCATTCTGGCTGCGGAAAGGAACTAACGGTTATCGGTGTGTCGGGCACTGTTCCGACGCAAAGAAAAACTATGTTAATGCCTTCCAAATCCTCCACTGTCAACGACCTTTCTCCGGAGCTGGACGGTCAACGTTCAAAAAAGACAAAAAGACGATTTTTTATAAACAAGCAAAACGCAACTCATGGTGGCAATGTCTGTCCCCCAGATAAGAGCCTCCTGCACTCATTTCCCACCGACTCGCCTTCTACTCCGCGCTCACGGAGCCTGCGCACCAAACTAAAAGCAGCGTGGGATATGGAGTTTTATCAGACAATGTAAAAGTACATTTATTCACTTAAACATGAACACTGAATTACTGCATAATCACATCGTGGTTATCATAAACACGATAGTGTGTGCGTTGGATTAGGGCCTGTACTGACAGACCCCAAACTATAAAAGGCTAAGACGCTGGCATTTCAGTGACACTACATTTCCCAGATATCCTGAGAACGGAACAGAGTTGCAAAGGGAAAGGCCGGACAGGCCAATGACCTCTCCGCAGCCCTCCTCGTCTAACATCAAGTCCTCTATCACTGCCTTCTCACATTACAGATGCATAGATGCTTTTTCATTCCTTTTTGTTTCGGAACAATATACAGCCTTGAATTGAATAAATCAAATGGACAAAACTATTAAATTAAATAAACAAATCAAAAGAAGAATCCATGGAGAAATAACACCACCATAAAAGCCATTTAATAATATGTGCTCCATAATTTTTTTGGACTGCAGACAAAAGATCTGCTGTTGCAGAATGCAAACATTATGAAATGTTATGCACATCAGTAGTGATAGATCAGACATTATTGTCACAGACAACATCATTATTGTCACAGACAACATCATTATTATAGAATAAAGCAGCCTTTGCATTACAAAGTGCATTAAATCTTACAATGAGCTTCAGATTCGGCTGGTACACCGTGTACATTCTATAGTAACATTGTTACATTGTGACGCTGTTGAATTCTAGTGTTAACATTTTTACATCCAAACCAGTGCGCCTGGGTAGCTCACCTGGTAGGGCAAGCGCCCAGAGTCCTCAGGCTGAATCCTTAGCAGCAGCTCAGGTATGAGTATGAACTGCAGCCCTCTCTCTCCACCTTTCCTAACTATCTTTGGCTCTTCTGTCAATAAAAGGCCAAAAAAGTAGCTTGAAAAACATTCTTACATTTGGCTTTCATTGCTACAGAAAGCACAGAGCCCTGTTTAATCCAGGCAATCCATAACTATGCTTTTCTTTACAATTTGGATTTTATTTTCCTTGCTCTGGTCATCAGTTTAATAGAGACCTCCTCCAGTTGCGTTAGATTAGAACAACGTTATATATGTCGAGGGCATGGACAAATAACTTACATATAAGACAATAAAACAGGTTGTAGGTTGCCAGATACATTACTACTTTATTCTGAGGTGAAACCAAAAGTAGGCACACATGTAAGGCGTCACTAAGAGAGGAAAACCTTGAGTGTGCACAACTACAGCAAGTAAGACCTAACTCTTCTGAAATAACTGACTCATCACATTTTCTTTCACTCTCTATCTTTTGATCCTTCTCTAGCTTTTTCTAAATGTGTAACTTCATGCACCTGCAGCCAGGGTGCAAAATATATATTTTTTTGTCCACTAGTCAAATGGCTTGTGATTGCCACTCACTAGATTACCATTGTTTTTGTTGGCTGGTGAGTGATGCAAATTTACTAGCCACTTGCATATATTTTCATCCATTTGCTTGTAAAATTGGGGAATGCAAGGACAATTAACATATGTCATAAATGAGGTATGAGGACATACCATCTGTATAAGGGCACAAGGCATTGCCAGCACTACCAGGGTTGTGACCATTAAACAACACAAAAATGCAAAATACTCGCATGCAAATTTTTGACATCACAACGATTCACAACAGCAGAGATACGAATTTGCGACAGTTGCAACACTTGTTCAATAAAAGATTCTAATCGACTCGCGCCAGGAAGAAATTATGAACTCAACATAATTCTCTACTTTCTTGAGTTTCCTTTTAGCGAAATGCTGAGTGAATTTGAGTTCCCTCTGGTAAACAGTTGTGCAGTGTACATGTCTGGGGCTTTTATGGTGAAAGGTAAGAACGGAAGGAGTGAATCTGGTATGCGCTGCCTTTGACAAGGTTGAAGGAAAGTTTGCTGTCTATGTCTATGAGTATGGAGCCTCCATGTTGTTCTTTAATCCTCATAAGTATAGAGGCATCTCAGAGCGAAAATTATATTAATGTGCAAATTAATCTCACAAAAAAATGCCCCCCAGTGTCTTAAGCCTCACTGACTTTCAGTAGGGAGAAGGTAACCTCTGATAACGGGGTCTAATTGCCATTGATAGCTGTTGACCTCTCAGACTATAGTTGTGTCCTCTGCCTGTCACCTCCTTCTGAGTATGATTAACCCAACACAGAAAAAAACACAGCACTGAGTCACCCGCATTAACACTTTCTGAATAAATGTACTTCACTGATCTGCTCGTGTCCGAGTGTTTTTTCACATGCAGCGTAATTGAACATTTGGCATAGTTGTGTTTAGGTTTAAGTACCTCTTTTGTGTGAGGAAGACACAAAGCAAGCAATATCCTCTTGAAAAGTAATGAGGCCAGTTCATTATAGGTTTTCACACACACACACACACACACACACACACACACACACACACACACACAC
>CALSBV010011050.1:5588780-5607813 GCA_943590825.1 Bovichtus diacanthus | reverse complement strand
CACACACACACACACACACACACACACACACACACACACACACACACCTGAGTGGTTGACACATGCACAGTGTCATTGCTCTTGGAGATGCGACCGTGTTGCTTAGAGACCAGTCGTCATTAGATAAGCCGTGTGGTAAACTAATTTAATCCATTTGAGGGTCCCAGAGGGTCAAACAGCCAGGTAGTCTATGAACTAACTGATCTGTTCAATCCGTTATTGTGCTCGTAACAGATTGGACTTTAGCCAAAGAAACACTTCTTTGAGGCGTTGTTGTAGACAGCAGAGTTAAACCTCGGTGGGATGAGCTCAAACAAAGTTTTTAGTAGTGATGGCTGACACCATCATTTTAGCTTTTAATCCAAATAATACCATGGTGTATAGTGTCAATACTGATACTTTTCACTTAATTTGGGGTTCACAAACACACCTATCCCCAAACAATGTAATTTTGGAAGCTCCTATACGTATAATCATAAATATGATACATAAATATTACAAGTATAAATAACACATAAGCATTATATTATTATAGCAGGAGGCAGAGCAAAGTGAGTTCAACCAAATGGAGCACAACACAATTGTCAAGTCATCAGTAGCTTAGTGACTCACTGGTCACCAGCCCAATGCTGCTGAAGAAGGACAAAGACATTATCAATGAGTCCTGCAACTGATTATAGGCCGAATGAAACTGTTGAGGCAACTAACATGCAAGTGATATTTTGTCCGACTGAACGCCAGTCTTTCCTAAGATATGCAGTCGTCCTAACTTTGCTGGAGCTATCTGCTGAAAGGGCATCTCACCATCCTGAGTTTAAGTTGCATAAAACAATATTGTTTGAATTATGCTTCCACTGAGGACAAATGTGTAAAGACCCCTGATTGTCTGAGATCATATTTGCATTTTCTGCTGCTCCTGGAACATAAAGCCAACATTATTCACTGGCTGTTTAAAATGTGCATGACTGACATTGCAGAGAAGTCAAGAAAGCTTCACGATGCTGTCCTCAGAGCTGCAGCCAAGGAACTCTGAATGGAACAAGGGATTGTCTGACTGTCCACAATTTGCATAGCAATATACAAACACACACACAGACATATTTTATGTACATTTGGAGGACACACCTATAATGTTTATACATAAACAGACATGCACACAGGTGTAAGCACAGGTGCACATGTACACAATCATTAAAGTATGCACAAATATATAAGTGTGACTGGACAAGCATTTGCACACACACACACACACACACACACACACACACAAACATATTCACACACATATTCCTCTGTCCTCTGGAATCAGCATATTGAGACAATGAGACAATGATAACGGCTGCTTATGGATCTCTTAGTGCAACCAGTCAACGTGGCCTTTGTGTTTAGTCAATACGGCGCCTGTTCTCTGTCATCAGAGTTTTCATTATTTCGCAATGTGTTCCACGGTTGAGAACATGAGGACTCTATTATTTGTTGCCCCCCGTGGCCTCATTGAATCAGGCCATCATTGAGAATGAAGCCAACTCTGTTGTCCGTCAAAGAATGCTAACAACCCGAGCCAAAGATGAAAATTCATTAGCTTGCTGGAAAAAATGTCTGCATAACTTGAGTGGAAGCAGCAGTAGACGATGCAATGCTAATGTTTGTTCTTTCCATCAAAAAGCTGCTTTCTTCAGAGGTTTTCTGGGGATTTTGAAGGTTTGTCAGTGGACTATGAGCCTACACAACCAATCTCATTAGAATCAAGTAATGCAAATGTAAATGTTTGTTCTGTGTGCATTCTATAGAAAGGTGTTATTGGTGGGCTCTTGATGTCATAATATATAATTTACTGTATATTTCCATGTTAATCAGTATTTATTCATAAGAAAGGCCCCTTTTTTTATCCCACAGGGACTGCATTTATATAGCACATTTCAAGTCTTAGCGACAACACAAGCCAGCATTCACCCATTCATACACTGGTGGCGGAGGCTTCACATGCACACACACACACTGATTGAGTCAGGACCTAAGGACACTTCGACATGTAGACTGCAGGGGCCAGGGATCCAATCACTAACCTTCCAATTTGTGAATGACCGCTCTACCTCCTGAGCCACGGCGCTGATTGTAAAACATTGCTAATGCTTGTGTTCTTCCACCAAGGAGGACTGAAACTAAAGCTGAATTGACATTTCTTTCAGAGCAGATATTTTAAACTGCCAAGCACAGATGTAACTTGTGATGTTAATGTTATTAGTTCCAACTGTGCTTTTCTTGAAACATTTTCCCCAAGTAAAGTACAAGATGGACAGATTTAAAACAGGAGACAGAAGAAAAACAGGTAATGCTCATCAAGCAAAGAGAGTGAAATGAAGTGAAAGAGCAGGACTCAGTGATGGTCAGTACTGGGTAGCTTCCAGGTGTGACTATGTGGAATTGTGCATGTGGGAACAGTGCAGGCTCCTGTGATGGATTCACTACATGGCACTTAATTTTTCACTACATTTACAGTAATATGTATTCACATATGACATTAAAGAAACACAATCCAAAATGCTAATATGTATACTCAAGGGAAAAGATGGCTGTTAGTGATGGACTTGTTTTAAGAGTTGGTATTGGGAGAGTAACTTTGAGAGAAATTGATGCAGTGGTTCTGCTCCGTTTGAATTGGTCTCATTGTGTTGTGTGTGTTACTGCACTAAGTTAGCTGGACTTTTGCTATCACATTTATCACTCTCTTTCACACACTCACACACACACACACACACACACGAGCACACACACGCATGGAAACACAAACACACACACCCTGTGTCTTTCATGGTTGGGCTACAGACCCTGACCACCCAGCTGAGTTCTCTGGATTAGGAATGATGACAGACAATGCCAAACACAAACACACACACACACACACACACACACACACACACACATATATATATCTGTAGCATATTTACAGCTACATTTTTTTGAAATTTGTATTGGTTTCATATTGGATTGAAATATTTTCCTTATTTTTCACTTATATTTGATTTTTGTTTTGAATTAAAAATTGCGTTAATAAGTACTGTATTTGGTAATATACTTATCCTATATTTAAATTATTTTTATTGTTTATTTCCTTTTCATCGCTTACTTCATTTTGTAGTTTGAGATTGACCTCAAATATTCTGAAATAATAAAATAATCATGCAGTGACTCAATCAGCTGTTGTGAAAACCATCTCCACATCCAAAGCTGACAATAAAATCAACTACATCTCTTTCAATCAGGGCTCAGAGGAGCATGAGTAAAGTGTAAAACAATGGGGCGGAACCAGCCCATTTGTCACTGCTGTTGCTGCTTTGATAGAAACTATTACCTCTGTGTAAACGGTCTGTCTCCAGTATGTCTCATGGTGGCATGTGCTGTTTGCCTGCAGTGTTGTGTTGTACTAGAGACGCTTTTTTTAATACTTCAGTGCCATATCTAAAGCCCTTTTCAGACATGCCCTTTTCTCTGTAAATTAGTTTGCAATTTCAGTCAGCCTCATGTTTAAGTAAGTCTTCCAGGTCGGGAGGAGTAACATTTCTGTAACACTTCCAACTTTGCACAAGTTCAATGCTGTTCAGCACTGTCAGTCATCAGTTAATACAGACTTAGACATACAATAATAAAAGAGTACTCCAGTGATTTTGCATTGCACTCCTCTAACATTGTTGACCATTGAACCATTCATTTTTGGGTCTGTTAAAACCTGGGGCTCCTGACAAGGCTGACGTCTCTCTCATCTTATACATGTTGGATGCAACCAGGCACATAATTAGAAATGTCCACATTCTCATTGACAGCATTGATAACCCAGCATACTGTGTGCTCTGCATTTGGGTCTTCTTTTGAACCGCACTCTGACACTACAAACTGACCATCATGGACCTAACACACACACTTGAATGAACTGTATGATAATTGCTGACCTTTTTAAGGATTTTTGGAAGAAAGCTACTAATGTTCAATACAGAGAGACAAAGGTAAAGTTTCCTCTAAGCCTTGGCTGAGGAACTCGATACCGGCATGGGTTGGCTGAGGAACTCGATACCTGCGTGAGGAACAGACTTTATCGACACTCCCTAATTCACAGCCAGCTTTTCAGCCTGCTAGCATCCAGTTTGATAGCCCCAAGCCTGCTTCCCCATCAGCTAGCCTCCAGTGTGCTTCCCAGTCTGCTAGCAATCAGTCTCAACTCCAGACTGCTAGTAACCAGCCTCCACACCAGTCCATAAGCCTTGGGTTCCTGACTCTGCAGCCCACCTGTCCTGAGCCTGCTCCAGCCCCAAAACCAATTCATGGGAACCCGCCTGGGCCTGGGAGGTCCCAGAAGGTCCTTCGTGGGAAGAAACCCAGCCATTCTAGAGCCCATCCTACAAGCTTCCAGTCTGATCCTCTGCTTGAGTCTCTGCTGCCCAGGAACTCTGAGTCTCCCTTCCTCCAGAGGGTCCCCGTCACAGTCTCTGTCCTCCAGATGGTCCCTTCATGGTGTCTGTCCTAGAGTGGGTCCCCGTCACGGTCTTCGCATTCCGCTCGTCTGGTCGGCCTCCTGCTCGTCCTACAGATACGGCTCTGCCCATCTGGTCAGCCTCCTCCACGGCCTCCAAAGCAGTTCCACTCTTCGAACCTGTCGCTTAGTCACCATCGAGGTCTGTTAAACCTTTCGGCCCAGCCCCAGGCCATACCCCTGAGTGTCCATCCTCTGCCCCTGTCCAGCTCTCTATTCTTTCAGTTACATGGCCACTTTGCCCCTGGGTCCTCTTGAGACTGAATCTCTTTTCTTTGTTTTCCTCCTGCTCTCTGTGATAATAATATGCTGCAATGATTTTGTTGTTCATTAACATTTACATATTTTTATGTTATGAATGTTTTATCCATCTGCATTGTACTTCTGATCCACATGTGTGGGCAGACTCAAGGAAGTCCCTGCTCTGTAGATTGATGAGACATGAGATTGATCAATTTTCTAAACAAAAAAATTAATTAGGATATTACCCAAGATGTCAAACTATTCCTGTAGTGACGACACCTGTACTATGTGATTCTATATTGACTCCAGAGTCTTCCTTGTTCAGTTTTCCTTGTGCACACTAAAACATTCTGCCAGTATTGCCAGATGTAGCCACTCTTGAGACTGTTTTGTAAAAGCTAAATTTCTCAGAGAGAAAAACACTGGCACTGCGTGAATGGAAAGCCAAATTTCGCCAGCTGCTTTTGGACGTACTCTGACTTTTTTACTGTCAGCGGTGAATGGGGGAGGGCTGATTGGAGATACTGTAGTGACAGCAGAGCTGCCCATTGCTATGCTAATGTTCTGCTCGTCCCATTCAGCAGCTAAAGGCTCTTCCCAATCACAGACCTGCTACATCTGTCCTTTCCTGCTAATACTGTACACTTGAAATAACACAGCTGGAGTGCTTGATACACAGTGGCTACGAAAAGTGCTCATCCTTGATCTTTCAGCTCTCGCATATTTTTGAGCAACAGAATTGGTTGGTTGGAGTATATTGGATATGAACTTATATTTACAAAATGCTTTTCTCTATCTTTATTCGATTGCAGTGGCATTTCTTTCCATTGGTTACCGTAAGCAAGCACATAACCGCCGTGTAATATAAAACATTTGTTTGCCCCAATATTTGTAATGCCTGCAAAACCTCAGAGGAAACCATTTTCTCCCCTTAATATTCAGTGTTAAACCGCCTCCAAAACACACTGGATGGTCATTTAACAGCTCCTGTTTCAAGTTGGTTTACATGTCAACCAGCAATAGTGAAAACCACTGTTGTTGCCCAACCTCTATTGATATCCGTGCACCATGACTCACAGGTGTACTACACAGTGTAAACACAGCCTGTTTATATCTACAGCTGTAAGCCCACTTATAGCTATGATTAATTTACAGTGCATACGTTTCATATTCTCTGTCTAGCCTTAGAGTTAGAGTTACCTAAAACTAATTTTGCCATCTGAGAATAATCCTTTAACCCCATACCGATATGTTTTGATATTTATTCTTGCACAGTTGGCCAGTATCTGAGAGAATATTTTACTGTTACAGAGAAGATATCTTAGTTGGGAAGATAATCTTGAGCAGGACTCCCTCCCAGTGGTTGATGATTGTGGAACTTGAGGTGTCTGCGTGTGTGCGTATGTGTGTGTGTGTGTGTGTGTCTGTCTCAGGGGCAGGAAGGACACACCTCCTCCCACCTCCTCTCCCCAGCCCCCTCCCGGCCAGGCCCTTTGTTCCCTGATGATGTATGAGACAGCATCTCCCTTGGAGTACCACAGGAACACGACAGCAGAGCAACAACGCTGTCCCATAATGGAGACTGATGGGACGGCTCCCGCTCTCTTCACTTTGTCCACTACTAAGATTGAGCTGGCGCAGCACTCCAGGCTCCTAAGGGGCCCTTGGACAGCTCCGAGAGGGGCCCTCGTAAGAGAAGACTCAACCTGACGGCGGCTCACGTCTGTCGGCCGCGCTGGGTCCCGCCACAGTCTGACATGTGGATGGATGGATTGATGACGTATGAGAGGATGGAAGGGTGAATGGATGGACGGGGACCTGCACAGGTCTTTGTGGACTGGGTGACAGTGGAGGAGAGGTGAGGGGGATCCCTGGCCCTCTGGTTCCTGTTGGACATTCCTGAGATGGCTGAGCTCGCAAAGGGCAGCAAAGCCATCTTTTCTCAGAGCATTCGCTGACTGAATGACATGGTTTGGTTTCTGTATGTCACACTGCAGCAAAGTAGGATTACATTAACTACATAAATAAGTCCAGACCTTACATAACCTTCAAAACTAATTACATTCCCTAAACTAAGACGGTGTATATGGGAAACATTAATTTGCTAAACATCAGCATGTTAGCATGCTCATATTTTAGCATTTAGCTCAAAGTACCACTGTACCTAAATACAGCCACACAGAGCCGCAAGGCTGAAGACTCTAAACCTTTTCGTGTCCGTTTTTTTTTGTATCCATCGTCTAATAAACCATTTTTTGCCGCAGAAACCTTGCACACTGAGTCTGATGCGTTCTTATTATTCTAGCCTCTACCCTATGGGTGCAATGGATAGTGCTACTCCCAAACGGGGACCTGACGTGTACACGGTGGTGTACACGTCAGGTCCCCGTTATGGCTATGGAAATACCACATGGAGACAAAAAGAACTATGATTGATCAGCTTTAACTGCTTGTGTTTCTTCCATGTTTCCATGCTAGTGGAGATTGTTGAGAGTGAAGACAAGACATTCAGAAAGTTGAAAAAAGACTCAGTCACACACCAATACACTGCAAACTCTTTGTCTATATCACAAGTGAATGAAAGACTGTAAGCGCTATTACTGTGGGGTATATACTGTATGACCAAAGCACAATAAGGCCTCATCACATATGAGTCATTCGTCTAGTGCTGTGGGAATATCAGAAACTGAACCATAAATCAAAACCTAGGCTGTGCATGTAGGGTAGATACCTACTCCATCAAGTACATATATATTTAGCATAAGGAGAGCATAAACATCAGAATATTGGTTGTTCTTTGTAAGCCTTTCATATTATGGGGTGTAATGAACATTTCTGCTTTATGGGCAAATACTGGGGCTCTAGCCCTTGTTGTTCCAATGCGTTAAACTGGAGGCCAATTAGGGACCAAAGAAAGAAAAGACAGACAGGCAGACTTTGGGCAAATTATATGTGAAAGTCATTCTTAGTAATTCTTTGAATTTCCTGCAGGATCAGATTAATAGGATCAAACACAATAGGCCAATTCAGGTTGTAACGATTAGAAAACATGTTTGATGTGACGGTCCCTCTTGGCTGTGAATCATAAAAAAAATTACTGTTGCAATCAAGCTTTGTGATGATAAAAACAAGGACAGAGGAACACAGGAAGTAAACAAGGATGCAATAGAGAGATGACTTGGTGACCATAAAACGTGAGAGTGATACAAGTGGAGGACAGGGAGAGGAAAGCACAGTATGTAAGAGAGGCTGTGGCTGTGTCTGTGTGTGTGTGTGTGTGTGCGTGTGTGTGTGTGTGTGTGTGTGTGTGTGTGTGGACAGATCATGACTCAGACAGGAAATAGATTTTTATGATCTTTCAGAGATGGAGGCTCAATTATTGAATGCATAATACAGTGTACTATCTGAATAATGTCCCTACTACACAAAGACTTGACACACATCCACACACATGTCTGCAGTGAATCATTTCCTGTGATCATTGTGATGATGTGATGAATGCAGCAATTAAAAGCATAAATCCATACATAGAGAGCCAGGCAACCTGTAGAGGCAAGAGACATATTAGTTTAAAAGATTCATTTTAATATCTCATGGGTATAATCATTTTTAGAAGAAGAAGATGACATAGGTTGATTAAAAAAAAAGGAAAAAACAATTCAAAAACACCTTCATGGGTTCAGGGGCGTTATGGAAGTATCTTGCCTTCTTGTCCTAGTGAGTCTGTCAGCTTTGGTACCATTGTTCAGAGACCAAACCAAAACCTGTGCTCACTGACCACATCATCTGGAAACTAATGCCTGACAGGCTTACATTTCTGTTAGTGTAGAGATTAAACAAACAAGATATGACGTGCTAATGAGTGAGTTTAAGAGGTGCTGGTACGTGTGTTGTTTTACTTTGGAGAAACACTTCATACTTATGATGATTAATTCAAATGTGTAGTGCAGCCAACTATGAACCCCGATGTCCACGTCTCCTGCCATGCTTCTATTATCAGCTACCTAATAAAGGACCCCAAAAAACATTTTTACAAAGTCACATTTCAATGAGAGACCCTAACTGTTTCTTATTGAAATGAACAAGAGTGCTGCAGGGCTTTTTATTTTAATTTTCACATAGTGCTAATGTCGATCTGAACGTGACCTTAGTCCCTAGCAGGGTAACCCATTGGACAAGAAGTAGACCCCTACACCTTTTCAAAGCAGACCACAATCACGATTGGCCAGGTGTTCTCAGGTGCAAAAGAAAAGCAGGGTCTGAATATTTACCATTCTTTCCACAACCGCATTCATCACTTTCTATATGTACAATCGAGTGCTACACCATTCAATGATTCCTTGCGTTCTCGGTTCTTGGAGCAAGATCTGTGTGAGTGATGCAGACAGTAGGAGGTTTTTCAACCAAGTGTACCTATTAAGAATTGATATAAACACTTTGCATTCATACATGATTGGATGACACGTTGTACATACTAGTTTGTTTCGAGCATAGTCAACCTTTAAGATTGGGAGTGATGTTGATAATCAGATTGGCCCATTGTCTGAAACTCAACCATCACGGTAAAAGGGGGAGTCTGTCTGTCTGTCTGTCTTAGTCTTTTTTACTAAGATTTAAAAAAAAACATCTGGAATAACTCAGGCCATAATTGAGTCAAAATAAGATTTGAAAAGTAAACCGAGATGATTATCACTGACTACATCAACTTATCCTTGTGA
This sequence comes from Bovichtus diacanthus, assembly GCA_943590825.1. Lineage (NCBI taxonomy): Eukaryota > Metazoa > Chordata > Actinopteri > Perciformes > Bovichtidae > Bovichtus > Bovichtus diacanthus. Next base: position 5,598,327 of record CALSBV010011050.1, on the reverse strand, counting down.
CATGTAGGCCTCCTGCTCGCATTATGGCAGCTCCTGTCCGTATATAACCTTATATATTTTACTAATGCAAAGACATTAACATTGTATATAACATACATTAGCCTATTTCTTCACATCTATGTTTGCTTTTTTTTTTTGCAATAGTACATTTAGTCAGTCATTCTTAACTTTAAATGATAGCTAGCTGCACTGAGATGCTGTGTGTTAATGTCAGAATGCTAACATGCTCACAATGACAATGCTAGCATGCTGATGTTAAGAGTTTGTAACATTTCACTCAGAATCAAAAGTGTCAACCTGTCAAGTCTGTCTGTCTGTCTGTCTGTCTGTCTAAAGGGGTCTGTATGTTTCTAATGAAGTGTTTGTCAGAACTTCATATAGGGACTGTCACATCAAACAGAACTGATCCAACAAACTTTTCTAACATTTCAAAACCATTACTTGCTATACCTCACTGTCAGCATTACCTAGAGTCAACTCATTATGGTTATGGAGTACATAAATAATGGCTGTATTCCAGTGGCAATACCAAACATGAGATGCACAAGCTGTTATTTTACCTTAAATGGAGTGAAGTTTGCAAGTTTTGCGTTTTTATGTTTCAAATGTTATTTATGTCATAATGAGAAGCAGTGTGTATCATGAGGGGAATCCACAAATCAAAAACAAGGAAGTGAAAGCGACTGATCAAGGCCAGCTCATAGGTCATGGATGATTGACATGGCCTTACTCTCAGTTTGTGTGTGTGTGGAATGAATGTGTACTGATTTTGAAAGTCTTGCTGCTAAATATTGTCTTCAAATGTCACCATCCCGTGACGTGTGCATTGGTCAAATGTGTGGGAGAGCAGAGTGGGGGTACGGACGAGGAGGAGTAGGGTCACAGTGAGTTGCAGTCCATCCTAAACTTTTTAAAGTTCAGTCTAGATCAATATGATAGTGGCACCTGCCTCGAGTGTCATCAGCCGGTTAAATCATCGTCATCAGTTGTCTTAGGAGCATAGATTTGAGGTGGTATGGCCCTACTCTAACTTCTAATTGGCTAAGTAGGCTGTTATCATCTACTGGTAATCTGGATCACCACAGGGAGGTTCAAAATTGCTAGGCTGCGACCTCTAGTGGCATAGTAGTAATTATGAAGGGAGTAAAGGAGGAAGTCAGGTGACATAGTATGAACAAAGCCCACTTAGGGAGGAGTTCAGGATGGATAGGTCGGACACACAGGACTTTCCCCCAGGAGACTGCTGTTCATGTCATGTCCCAAGTTAACTTACGTACTTAAAGTTCCATAACAAAAGGTACCCTATTTTGTTTCAATTCAAAACGTTAACCATGTGTTTAAAAGTGCGACTGTTTCATTACGTGGCGGTCGGTGCAGTTTGCCCCATCTGAAGTATTATAATAGTATAACAACTGATAACATTCAAAATGGTTGCACAGGCCCTTCTCTTGTTCATATGTAGCCATTATGCTTTCATCGTTCATGGAGCTACTAGTCGTCATACTAAAAACCAGTTTCATAAAATATCTTCTTTGTATGTATAAATGTTTGTTTGTTTACATTTTTTTTGTATATATTTCTCATTTTGTTTTGTCTGGTTATTTGTTTTTCTTTTCATCTGCTGTACTCTGATCTCTTTCAAAAGAGATCCTTGATCTCAAATTAGATTACCTCATTTTATCAAGGTTATAGTTTTTTGGTAACATTGGCTGCGGGTTGGTTGATTGGTATATTGTGGGATATCCATGGTGCTTAGGCTTTGGGGATCCCCTGACTTCTAGCGCCACCAGCATGTCAGCAAGTTTAATTATCCAGTAATATATCTACTAGACATACCTTTGATATAGACATTGCTATTTTCTAGATGATGTAGCCTTCTCACTTTGATGCTACCTAATTCTTGGCCTAGTGCCACCAGAGTGGTTCAGAGTGAAATGTCTCAACAACTATTGGATGGAAGCATATTCATGTTCCCCTCAGGATGAATTGTAATTACTTTGGTGGTCTCCTGACTTTTCATCTAGTGCCATCATCAAGTATCAATTTTAATTCATCCAACAGGCCTGCGTTGGTTTATGACCAAATATCTGCAAAATAGGGGGGGGTATGGTGGGGGTTAGGTTGCGGGAACCAACCAGCTCTCTAACGGGCTTCACTCGGGACACGTGGAAAGTGGGATGCACCTTCATGGAACGTGGCAGCTGCAGCCTCACTGCCACGGGGTTGATGACCCTGGACACCGGAAATGGGCCTACAAAACGTGGCGCCAATTTCCGTGACTCCACCCGCAGAGGAAGGTCCTTGGTGGACAACCACACCCTTTGTCCCGGAACATACGTAGGTGCGGGGACTCTCCTCCTATCGGCCGTCCTCGTGGTTGGACGAGCTGCGGAGGAGCGTCTGCCTGGCCCGACTCCACATCCGGTGACAACGGTGAACCATGGCTTGGGCTGAGGGCACACTGGATTCCACCTCCTGGTCTGGAAACAGCGGAGGTTGGTACCCATATGGACACTGGAAGGGAGATAAGCCGGAAGAGGAGACAGGTAGGGTGTTGTGGGCATACTCTACCCATATTAGATGTTTATTCCAGGTTGTTGGGTTTTGGGAGATAAGACACTGTAGGCACGTCTCCAGCTCCTGGTTCATCCTCTCCGACTGTCTGTTCGACTGGGGGTGATAACCCGAAGTCAGACTGACCTTGGCCCCACAAACAGCTCACAAAACTCCTTCCAGAAACGAAAAAATGAATTGGGGACCTCGAGCAGACACAATGTCTTTGGAAACCCATGAATCCTGAATATCTGCGAGGGGACCACCTCAGACGTCTCTTTCGCCGAACGAAGTTTAGATAACGAAATGAAATGTGCCATCTTGCTGAACCTATCCACCACCATCAGGATGATAGTTTTGCCCTCCGACATGGGCAGTCCAGTGACAAAATCCATAGAAATCTCTGCCCAGGGACGTTGTGGCACTTGTAATGACTGTAGTAGGCCCGACGGCGGTTGGCGAGACGACTTGTTGCATGCACATTCTGGGCAGGCGGCAACGTAGTCCCTGACCATCCTCTCAATGGAAGGCCACCAGAAGCGTTGCCGGATGACGAATAACGTTCTCGCAGCTCCAGGAAGGCAGGAAACAAGGGAAGTGTGAGCCCAGTGGATCACCTTCGGGCACAAATGCTCAGGGACAACCAAACGGTTGTTGGGAACCCCCTCAGGCACTTTAATCTCCCTGGTGGCCCTTTTTACCGCCTCCTCAATTCCCCAGGTTACTGCGCCCATCACCCGAGAAGGAGGCAGTACGAATGACGGCGGTCTGGGGTTGGGATCAAAAAGGCGGGACAATGAGTCAGCCTTAATGGAAGGTTGAATGAAGGTTCTTGTGGTCAGTAAGAACCAGGAACGGCTGCCTCCAACCAGTGTCGCCACTCAAGCGTCACCTTGATGGCGAGTAGCTCCCTATTGCCAACATCGTAGTTGCTCTCCGCTGATGATAGTTTGACAAAAATGCACAAGGGTACAGTTTGTTGTCCAAAACGGAACGTTGGGAAAGGACTGCCCCCAGTCCTATATCCGAAGCGTCAAACTCTACCAGGAATTGTCGCTGAGGGTCAGGATGGGGGCTGAAGCGAAACTCCTCTTGAGTTGTAGAAATGCCTTCTCCGCACTCATGCCAACAGAAAAGGACCGATGGGGATGTTAGGGCATGTAGGGGTGCTGCGACAGTGCTATAGTTCCTTATGAACCTGCGATAGAAGTTAGCGAAGCCCAAAAACCTTTGGGCCAGTTTTCGACTAGTGGGGACAGGCCACCGAGTGACCGCACTGACCTTCGCTTCATCCATCTGGATACTGTCCTCCGAAATGATGAAGCCCAGAAAAGAGACAGTCTTCACGTGAAACTCACACTTCTCAGCTTTCATGAACAGCAGATTGTCGAGTAGACTCTGAAGTACCTGGCTGACGTGTTGAACATGAGTCTTCTCATCTGGTGAGAAAATGAGAATGTTGTCCAGGTATACAAAAACAAAACGGTTTAGCATGTCTTGAAGGACGTCATTCACCAGTGCCTGGAAAACAGCCGGGGCGTTGGTCAACCCAAATGGCATGACCAGATACTCAGTGACCACTGGGAGTATTAAATGCAGTCTTCCATTCGTCCCCCTCCCTTATCCTCACCAAATGATATGCGTTGCGCAATTCAAGTTTGGTGAATACCTTGGCTCCCTGTAACAGTTCAAATGCCGAAGATATGAGTGGGAGGGGATACCGATTCTTCACCGTGATTTTATTTAAGCCGCGATAATCAATGCAAGGTCGAAAAAAGATGAACCCCGCTCCAGCGGGTGAAGAGGAAGGACGAATTATCCCGGTCTCCAAAGCTCCCTTGATGCATTCCCTCATTGTCTCCCTTTCAGGAGCAGATAGGGAATACAAATTACCCTTGGGAGGGGGGGGTAGTCCCCGGAAGAAGGTTGACCAGGCAGTCGTAGTCACGATGAGGGGGTAAGGCCGTAGCGCCAGTCTTATTGAAGACCTCCTTAAGTGCCAAGTAACACGCCAGAACCTTGGCCAAATCCGGAAAATCCCTCTCCGGGCTCTCCCTGGTCCCCCCATCAAAAGAGGTAATCCCCAGATCACGCGTCACACTGGTTGGGAAACACGGGGTGGGACACGTCTGGTGCCATCCCAGTATCTCTCCGCTGGACCAGTCTACATGCGGGTTGTGCTGGACGAGCCATGGAAACCCCAGAATTAGCAGGTGTGGGAGAGTTAAACACATGAAAACTCATCTCTTCTGAATGTCCATCTGCCATGACCAACTGGACCGGGTGAGTGGTGTGGGAGACCCGGCACAGTAGCCGGTCATCCAGAGCCCTGGTTTCCAACACCTTGGGTAGTGGGTGTACGCTCAAACCCATTCTCCTCGCCAGTCCCTCATCCATAAAACTCTCGTCCGCCCCAGAGTCGATAAGTGCAGGATGGAGAATGGATTTGCATGAGGAGATGAGTCTGGCAGGTGTCAGACTCATGCGAGAGGGCCTTGTTTGTAGTTCGGCTCACCAGTGCCCCCTTTACTGGTGAGCCTCGTCTTAGTAGACATCCAGCCACGTAATGTCCCATCTCAGCACAATAGATGCAGCAACCCTCCTTCATCCGACGTTGTCTCTCCACCTGAGACAGCTTGGTGCGTTCCATCTGCATCCGCTCTTCTGGGTTGGTTTCTGACATCCCATAGGAAAGATTCTGTGTCCGTGGTCTCACCGGCCCTTGGACGAAACCTTGACCGTAAACGAACCGTCCGTCGTCCCTGCGAGTTACGGCTGCCGACAGTCTCTGGTCTCGTTCCCTCTCACGGATTCTGTTGTCGATCCGGATGGACATAGAGATGAGAGAATCTAAGTCTGTGGGTAACTCCAGAGGCGCCAACAGATCTTTGACGCGGTCCGACAATCCCCCTCTGAAGGCGTCGAATAGGGCTTGCTCATTCCAACCACTGTCGGCTGCCAATGTCCGAAACTCAATAGCGAAATCCGAAGTCTGGCGGCTACCCTGTTGCAGACTAGTGAGAGCGCAGGCCGCCTCTCGACCTGGAGCTGTCTGATCAAAACTTTTCCTTAATGTCGCCGTGAAAGTTCCCAAAGACTGGCAAATGGGTGCCTCTCTGGCCCATTCCGCCGTTGCCCATGCCTCAGCCCCTCCGGACAAGTACGAGATTATGTACGCTACCTTGGACCGCTCTGTGGGAAACAGGTAGCCTGAAGCTCAAAATGTAGGTCACACTGCGTTAAGAACGCTCTGCAATTCTCTAAATCCCCAGAAAAACGTTCAGGACGAGAGAGGTGAATCATAGAACTCAGGATGACCACTGGGGAGGCTGTTGCCAATAGCCCCGTAGTGCTAGCCTCTCGTGGTGTAGAAATCGAAAGGAAGTACTTTTTGGAGGTGCGTACCCAGCTGTTTGAGCTGTCTAGTCAGCTGCTCCACTTGACGACTGGTGGTATTCTGGAACATCGTCTGACCATCCGTCAGGGACCGAACTCCTATGCATATAGCTGATAGCTGCTCCTCCAGAGCGTGAAGACGAGCGCCCTGTGCGCCGATCGCTGAACGAACAGTCTCCGAGTCGGCTGAGTCCATGTTAATGGCCAGTTCGTACTGTAATGGTACGACCCGTACACACGGAGAGAGGGACTCAATAGCACGACTCAGAGACAGAACGATGATGGCGGTAATATACTTTACTGGGTAAAGTAGACAAACAAACATGCAGGGGAAATCCAAAGGCAGAGTCGGGTCACAGAAACGAGGTCGATGCACAGATAGGTCCTCAGCGTAGCAGAACAACAGGTAGGGAGCAGACGAAATCGGAGTCAGGTCACGGAATCAGGAACACGGGATCAATGCTGGAACTCTTGACATGAAAGTACAAAGACGAACTGGCAACAAGGGACCAGCAACACACAGACTATATACACCAGGAAGTGGGAGGGGACAACGAGACACAGGTGGAGACACTAACGAACAGAGTGGAGACAGCTGGGGACAGGAACTAGAAACAACAGACACAAGAGGGAACATACAGTTAACAAAATAAAACAGGAAGTACAAACACAAAACATCTAACGAACGGGACGGGACCTGATAATGCTTGCTTACCCAAAATGAAATAAATAAACTTGGATGCTGTTGGGACCTAGTAAGTAGACTATAAAACTTTATTAACTTTCAGTTAACGCCCCCACCCCCACCCCCACTCTAACTCTAATGTCTCCTCCTTTTAGAAAAACTCGTTGGCCGAATTAATGGAGGAACATAAAACATCAAACCTCCTCATTTGTACGTTTAAAGTTAATAGTGGATCACAATATACACTAAAGTTTAAAGTTTTGGTGCAACAGAATGAAACCAAATTTAGGTTTAGAGTAAAAGCTAAACTGATGTTTTAAGAGAGGTTTAAATGTAATCTTTACTCCTTTTAAACTTGGTTTACAGTCTCGTGCAACACACATTTAAGCTAATACTGAATCCTTGTTGGTGCAACCCAGCCTTAATGGGAGTCTTGGTGGTGATTTTTAGAATAATTTATTTGCTCAAAGTTTTTATTTATTTAAAAGAGAATTATTTGTTGGAATAGGTTTGCTTGATTGACAGCTTCCTTAGCCTATCACAGTCAGTAATAGTGGTTGCCACATGTTTGTTGAGACACCAATTAGTGGCAAGATGGCAGACAGCTGTAAACTCTAATCTAAAAAGTCCCTTTGGATACCTTTTGGTGACAGACTACCGACTCAGTACAAAGTTACCAGTAGCCAGATCATTTCATTTGCAAACGCAGTTCTTATCTTCTTGCAGGTCTAAGACAGCAGGAATTCACATTGACTCTGAACCTCAAACAGTAAGGTTATGAAAAAAGATTGCTGTTGCAATATATTGGTTATGATGCAAGTTAATTGTTTATGTGCTGACCATGTGCAGGGAGTTCTTTGACCAACTCATTTGATGGTTTATCCGCAGAGAGTGCTGCCATGTACTGCATGTGTGTTTATTGTTGAAATGGCAACAGCTAGACTCAGTGATGTGGAAATATTGGTTATGGATTTGTTATGGTCTCATTCATCTCTTCATCCCTCTCTCCTGTGTTTTCTCTCACTCTCTGATAACATCAGGTCATCTCTACTAAATGACGGATCATTCCAGCAACAAACACCACAACGCTGAAAGTGGTCCAATTTGTCAGCTCACTTTAGTGTGTGTGTGTGTGTGTGTGTGTGTGTGTGTGTGTGTGTGTGTGTGTACTCCTGGTGGGTAGAGGGTAAACTGTGAAAAACTATGAAAAACAGATTTATCTTTTTCTTGATTCCTCTGATCTCCGTAGTTGCACGAAGACGCGGCGTTGGCCAATCGCAAATATGCCATGCACATTGGTGGATTATTAAGCGAATGCTGTATTTCTGCTGTCACAACTAAAGATAAAATAGTTTCCACTGTGATTACTTTCCCGAGTTGCAAAATGAAAATCTGTCTCATAGTATTATAAACCACCGTGCAGTGTTTTGGCATCTGATAAGCCTTTAAATAACACGTACACACATTGCTGTATTATAGTATAGTGTATACAGCCATCACTGTGGCTAAACTTGATATCCACATTTACTCTAACTCTGCAGTTCCTCTTAAGCTCATTGTTTTTGTTTTACAGCCCACAACTTTACTGTTCGGTTGAGTATCACTTCTCTCCTCAACTTCAAGAAAAAGCTCTTAAAACCCACTGTGCAGCTCTCAGCAGTGGCAGTTAGAGACTAGGTGGTGAACACTGTGGAGCATTTAGCAGATAAAGGGCCAGATGTATTTCTCAGGAGTTGGTGGAGACCAAAACAGAGATAAAATCAGAGAGAACATTGGGCTGACATTCATCAGGTGGACACAAACATACATTTAAATTGAACAATGATGATAAAGAGATTAAACACTTTTCATATCAGAGACACAAACATGACTGACTTTCACTCTGCAGACATGACAACTTTCCAGCAACCTATGAAAAATGATATATGAATACACATTCTTTATTCTTACTTAGCTTGTGTCAATAATCTTTTGCTTTCGTGCTGCAACAACAGCCATACTGACTGATGGTGATCAAATCTAACACATACTCTCATATACACCCACAGGCAGGCGGAAACTACCTGCACAGACTGCTAGTACAGATAAATGGCTCAGCATGTACATCCGATGTTACAAACAAGCACAGATGTTTGTTTATGGTTATTTCTGTGGAAAAAAATACATTGATCATTTCTCCTCAAGCAGTTTGCTAATAATACTTTTGATTTAGTTAGTCTATTTGGATCCCCAATAGCTGCTATATAACAGCAGCTGTTCTTCCATATTCAAACATGAATATTGACATTACAAATCGACACCACAAAATTCATATACTTACAAGACAAATATGACATGATATTCACATGATATAGTATAACACAACTACAATATTATTTATCCTATTATACAGACAAAGACTGAAAGGCAAACATTGTTTGATTTTAAAGAGAAAACAGGTTACATGCTGTGTTTCTCTGTTTGTATCTCATTCCATGTTACATTGTGTTTAAATTTGTTTCTACTTTAATCTATTCTTATTTCCACATGCATGTATATGTATGTCTATGTCTGTTTTTCCAAAGCGCTTTGCTGCAAAACCTGTTTTCTTTCTAAAGTGCTGTATAAATGAAATAAACGTGATACTTGAAACATTTCTCAACGAAAGATGTTCAGTTACACTTGTTCTAGTTTGGGCAGCATGAACTGTTTTCCTGCATCGTGTCTGGTAAAATATTTTTGTGTATTAATTGTGATATTGCTGATAAAAGCAAGTGATGAATAGGAACCTGCTCTTAACATCAAGCCAGGAGCGCTCGGCGGATGGCAACAACATTTGATCTTAATCCATTCTTTAAATAACCCACAGAAATAATCTGAAACTATGAAATCAAATCAAATCAAGTTTATTTATATAGCCCAATATCACAAATT
>CALSBV010011050.1:5569920-5581869 GCA_943590825.1 Bovichtus diacanthus | reverse complement strand
GTACCTCCATTAGCTTTAAATTCATGATTTTAAAATGTTTTACTCGGCCTGACATTATGTTGGAGTGCATTGTGGTTTCATTTAATTTTACCTTTTTAAAATTCGAATCAAACAAAGGAGACATTAGGCAAAAATGTATCTTATACGGCCATATGTGCACCGTTAGGCATTTAACTATCGTAGGTCTGGTGAGTGACTACTTATTTTACTACTTACTTTTTGTTTTCTTCAGGAAAGAAGCGTCGCCTCACTTTCATGGAGTGTAACAATGACATTAACACAATGATCGACCTCGCAAAAGTAGCTGACCTGGTAAGTTTCTCAATTCACAAAAAAAAGTACATTTATATATTGTTTGAAGGAGTTGATTTCAATGAGAAGTGAAGCAGTATCACATAATTAAACATAGTTGTGTACTTGGTAACAACATGGTCAACTGTTCACATTTTGTCAGTATTAAAAGTTTTCAAAGTTAAATCCATAGTAAATATCCTGTAAAAGAAATGTCACTGAATTTATAGACTAATGGACCTTCAATCATTTGCGAAGTGGCCTGTTGTTATAATTCAGCTTAACAACGTGACTAGAATAGAGTCTAGTGGGCTGGATGAAGTATTTTTAACTGTATTAAGTTTTTCCTTCCAGGTTTTGATGTTGATTGATGCCAGCTTTGGCTTCGAGATGGAGACTTTTGAGTTTCTCAACATCTGTCAGGTGCATGGCTTCCCTCGTATTATGGGCGTGCTCACTCACCTGGATTCATTCAAGGACAACAAGACACAGAGGAAGACTAAGAAAATCCTCAAACATCGTTTCTGGACTGAGGTCTATCAGGTAAACGAAACATAATCGCATCTGTACGGCTGAAGATGCTCTCCTTGCTTTATACATCTCGTACATTCAAACTGTAATTTGTCTGTACTGTGATTCTGTTATTTGAACGGTTCAGGGGGCCAAGCTGTTCTATCTGTCTGGTATGGTGCACGGTGAATATCAGACCCAGGAAGTGAAGAACCTCGGCCGCTTCATCTCCGTCATGAAGTTCCGTCCTCTGGTGTGGCAGACCTCCCACCCTTATGTGCTGGTTGACCGGTGAGTGAGCCTGACATACTGCTGACTCGCAGGGTTTTCATTTCACTCCAATGATCCACTACAGTAGTTTGTTACTTTCACATTTCTAGTATTTGCCCTGTGAGCTGTAGATGGATGATGTGAAGATGTAAAGAGAAAGAGAACAGGGATCCATTAACTCCTCATGTAGTCGCAGTGTGTTTTTCACACGTCTTTTTACGTGCCACATCTTTGATTGTGCAACATGATTTGAATGCTTTCTGTCCGCCTCTACACATCGTGGCTTCACTCGTTCTCTTTATCAACTCAGTGTTGTAACAGGAATCAACTTTGATCCGTGTCTCAAACTAAGCTGTGTTGGGTCCTTAAATTTGAGGGAATTAGGCTTGGAAAGTCCTTGGATAGCATTATTATTATTATTATTATTATTATTATTAATAATAATAAAACATTTCTATAGATATCGTTATCATTAATTCTTTTGGCTGCGATAATCTAGTAGTGAAAATCTGACGTAACAGCCCTACGTAATGATGTATACATATATCATATATACATAATGATGAATTTAAATGTAACCATAAATAAATATCAGTCGGCAGCAGACTACAACAGTCCTGAATTAAATATAATGGAACGATTCATATATGTGTTTTTTGGCACTTTGGCTCTATTCATAATATTTTGCTACTAAATGAACCGGCCTGTTCTTTTCTCAGTGCCAGGTAAAATATAAATGGCCACCATTGTGGACTTGGTAAATGCAGCTTTCAGTAAAAACATGAATGACTGCACACACTTAGACGTGCCGGCTCCTGAGCCTGGGTATTTCAGCATGACTTATTGTCACAGCTACGTGGAATCTCCAGATGTTCAGCTGCGTTACTATACGAGTAACTCATGAGCACAGCAAACAATCACAATACTGTTTTGATGTTTCATTTATATTTTGAAGGAAGAGTTGATGCATTTGTTATGAGTGCACTTGCATGCTTTTACTTTGTACTCACTCAATCACTATTTTCTCAATTCTGCATTCAAACAGTATGGAGGACTTGACTGACCCTGAGAGGGTGAGGACAGACCCCAAGTGTGACCGCACAGTGTCGCTCTACGGCTACCTGCGAGGGACATATTTGAAAAACAAAGGCCAGGTCCATATCCCAGGTACATAAGCATAGTGCCAGTTATGCTCATCATGCTGTCTAAATCAGAAATGCTCCACACAAATGAAATTCCTCTGGAAACATTTTCTTTTTTTTGTAAATATATTTTATTGATTTGATTTAACAAAGAGTGAAAGAATTCAGAACGTGTATATTTGACTTCAATTCTCTTACTCATCCCCCAAACATGAAGAAGCACCATTCATCAAATGTATTACTGCAAACCTTTAAAGAACAGATTGTTTGTTCTTGCTCTCTGCAGGTGTAGGAGACTTTCAGGTGGCAAACGTGAACTTCCTGCCTGACCCGTGCGCCCTGCCAGGTTCTCAGAAGAAGAGAGCGCTGAATGAGAAAGAACGTCTGCTTTATGCACCCATGGCTGGCGTGGGCGGGGTCGTGTACGACAAAGATGCAGTGTATATTGACCTTCCTGCTAGCCACGTCAATCAACAACAGGTGTGTGAGAAAGTGTTTAACATCTGAATGTTTTTTTTTTTTTTTTAAAAAAGCTTGTCTGTGTGTTTTTTGTATAAGCTTCTGTTTTTTGTTTTTGCTTGTCTTCGTTAACTTCAACTTTGACCATTTGAACCGGGTTACATGTGTTGTTTGTACCTGGTGTGAAGTGAAGTGTTTCCCTGGTACAGGAGGAGGTGCGGCCCACCACAGAGCTGGTCCAGTCTCTGATCGACACGCACGCCACCCTGGATGCTAAGATGGCTGCCAGTAAGGTGTCTCTGTTCAGCGGTTCTGCCACCCTGGAGTCCACAGACATCGGCGAGCAGAGCGGGTGAGACACCTCTCAGAACCTCACCCCCTAACCCTCCACAGGGACATTGGAGACATAAAATATGCTCACTTTGCACATCTTTAGGGATAGACACTGGAGCATTATGGATGCATGACTGACATTATTTGTATTGTAGCTGATCAGTGTCGGGATTTAGCACACTACAGTATATGTTGGCCAATAAGTCACAAGATTCGGCACAGAAATGCCAAAGATATGTTTGAGGTCATTTAGAAACGGTGTTGATAACGTAGTTTGTCCACTAGAGAGCACCAACACGTTTATCTTTACACTGTAAAACTGTTCTGTGATACCATCATTTAAGGGATCATATTACGTGTTTTACGTCAGAGAAATGATCATATAGGCTGACATGTCATTGCAAGACATTTTAAAACTCAAATATTAACCCCTCAAAAATCCACTATAGATCCAGTATTCCAACTTTCCACTTTGAGACCATGTTTGTTTTATATCATTGTGGATTGAGCACAAACTATTAAATTATTGTCCATTTCAAAATCCAAAGAAGATATTTGTTGTACTCTACTGTCAAACTATATTCAGCATTCTGTTTGTTTAACATTTCTGTTGCATATACTATGAGAGTTAATACAGTTAACAAGATAAAACACAATTCTGAGTTGAAATCGATGATTTCCACACCATTGGCAAAAGAATAGTACAAAGTATCTTAAATACTCTGCTACTGCAGAGAATATACTGCAGCCTTGTATTTGACAGAGAATGTCAACTTTTCTTGTTTTGTGTGTGTTTGTGTGTTAGAGAGAAGGAGGGTCTTCAAGAAAAGTGTATCTGGGACCCTAACACCCAGAGAAAGAGGAGAATGGTGGTCTTCAATGAGGACGAGGAGGAAGAAGAAGAAGAAGAAGAAGAGGAGGAGGAGGAGGAGGAGGAGGAGGATGTCAGTGGCTCCAGTGATGATGAAGACGGTGACAATGAGGACAGTGACCAGGAGGAGCAGGGAAAGGATGAAGACGAGGACAACCTGTCCACATTTCTCAAAGAGGCAAGAGCCAAAGCTGACGAGACAGAAAAGATTCTACCGGACGCTCCACCAGTGAAGAAACCGAAACTGGAGGAGAGGAAGGAAGAGAGCGCTGAGGTGCCAGTGTTTGCTAACAGTGAAGACGACCTGGAGGTGAGTGAGGAGGAGAGTGGACAAGAGGCGGAGGCTGGGAGAGCAGGAGACTCTGGACACTGTTCTGAAGAGGATGAGGAGGAAGAGAGTGCCGATGACGATGATGAAGAGGAGTCTGAAGATAAATCGATGGAAGAGGATGATGCACCTGACGCTACAATGAAGGAACCAACAGCGAGTGAGAGTGAGGAGGAGGAGGAGGAAGAGCAGGGTAAATGCACTGCTAAATGTCAAATCGGTTTGTAGTTGAACTTGTTCTCCTGGTGTGCAGAGGACCAATCCAATCAGCGATCTTGTTGGTTTCTCAGTTCTGTCTGCTAGTTGTAGTTATGTATTTGTATATCATTGAGCACTTCCGAGGAAGTTTTAAAGAACGGAGGTCCAAAAATGATTATGGCCCTTTGAAACAGTAGGTAAGAAAACAGGCTACAAGCTCCATTTAGCAGCTGTTCCTATCACATGATCTCTGCAATTTGCACATTTGTCATGGAAGTCATATTTTTTGTCTAAACACTTTGAGGGCTTCGTATGAAAGCCCTGAGAGGCAAGTGAGAAAAAATTATTCCTGCCGATCCATTTTCTAAGTCTGATCTAAATAGTTTTCTCTCTGTTGTGTTTATGACTTAAGATCAGATAAGAAATTTTATTTTTTATTTGTGAAACGTGGGGAAAAAAGTTTAGCCAGAATAATCTTTTGAAGTGTTGTAATAATCATTCTAGCCACACAAGGCCGAGGTGCATCACTACCCCATGTTCTAAACCGGACTAAAAGGATCAGATTAGTAATAAATGTTTAGCCAAAATAAAGACATGACAGTAATGTTGCATAACTTGATAACACACATGGACGTTGTGTTTGGAGTGCATTGATGATTTAAAACTCACCTGGAAGAAAACATGAATGCTTTTAGAACGTGGGGTAGTGGTGCACTTCAGCCTCCTGTTGCCAAAAGGAGTATTACAACAACGACAATATTATTTCTTTTTACAGATAAAAAAAGTAACTAAGAAAAATTATCCTTGCATAACTTTTTATTTTACCTGTTCTTAAGTTATAAACACAGGAGATAATTTTTTTAGATCAGACTCAGAAAATGGATCACCAGAAAGTTTTTTTCTCATTTGCCTCTCGGGGCTTTCCTTAGCTTGTCGTCCGTTTTGGTTTGAAATGTGAAGTTCCAAGTTTATAGAGCAGAACTTTGCAAACTCCATCTGCCGGTGAAGATCATGTGATATAATCGAAAGCTCCAGAACAGCTACTAAATGTGTCTTGTGGTGAGAATGCTTCGCCAAGTCCAGCTCTATTGTTCAGCTGTCTTTTATTACACTCACTGTCATTTCTTGGTATACTTTAACATGCGTAACTGCACAGAAGCTGTTGCTTGTTGTTCCATGTGTCTGCTCAGACGCTACAGAACGCTGGTCAGAGTTCTTTCAAGATTCATGTTGGGTTTTAGGACCAGGAATGTAGATCTGATGCTGAAGGTACCGATGCCGTGGGTTTACTGATTGATATTTATCCCTCGGTTAAGTTCATTCTACTGTTTCCGTCCACAGGGGGTCTGAGGTGGAAAGAGGGTCTGCAGCAGAAAGCATCAGAAGCGTTTCTACGGCAACAAGCAGCAGCCCCCAATCTGAGAAAACTGGTTTATGGTTCAGGTAACCTGGGGGTCTGGTTGCATGTGCACATGGATATATATTTCTGTGAAAATTCTGTATTTTTTAAGGATATGCCATCATATCTGTGATATGTTGCTGGCAGCCTCTGACTTACAGTCTCCTGACGGTCATCACTTTTGTTTTCAGTTGCAGAGGCAGGTGACTCTGAGGATGAGGATGAGGAGCTGGGGGGGCTGTTCCGAGTCAGCCGCCCTCAGAAGAGCAAAAGGTTCCAGGCAGATGCTCTCGACTGCTCCCGTTTCAGCCCTGACACCTCCCACAACTGGGACCTGGAGGAGGTACAGTGGTTGGCGTATTGAGCTCCTGATGTGCTGTTGATATGAAAACAAATACAGAAAGGTGTTGAGATGAAACTTAAAACACTTTAAAGGTTGCCATGTTTTTGTTTTCCAGATGCTGAACTCCATCAGGGACTGCTTTGTTACAGGGAAGTGGGAGGAGGGCCTAGATGCTGCCACATTGCTGAAGGAAGACGGTAAGAGAGGAGAGGAGAACTAATTCCCTCCTCCAAACACGCAGAGCCAAACTTTAGACTTATGGTCGAACAACATTATATAAACAATTTTAATCTCTGAATTCTTCTGTTGAGTGTGGAACGCTCAGTACCAGATATATGTGAGGAGGTTTCTTTACATGTTTGAGCAATTTTGGATTTAGACATTTGGGTAAGAAGGTTAAGACCTTTCATGGCTGTGGAAGCACACGCAACAATGTGGTACTGGAGTATAAATGACCCTAACATACAGTCTTCTGTGTTTGCTGTGTCTAGAGGAGCTGTACGGTGACTTTGAGGATTTGGAAACGGGAGAAGTCCACCAGGGCCAGACTGGGCAGCAGGATCCGGCTGAGGTACGTCTTGTTTACGTGGAATTAGGGCTGTCTCGATAGCAGTTTTTTAATACAGGATTATTGTTGTAGTTTACGGTAATGATATAATCGCAATATGTTTAGAAAATTTGAAAAAATTAAATTATAATGCGATCATTCAAATGAATCTTTAACTTTGTTTATTGTGCATTTTGTCTCTTTTTTGGCAAATGGATTACACTCGATGTTCGAGTGCAGGGAGCTGGTGAGAGTCTGTGAACATAACTACAGAAACGTTCAAAAAGAACAATTACACCAATGGATAGTAAAAAGAGACAACCCTAACCCAGACAACGTGAGAACGGAAAGAAACGGAAATTATTTAAGAGGCGCTGAATTATTTACATGATATGTGTGTGTGTAATATTAACATGATATCAATATTTCATTTTTTTTTAATATCACAGTAGTCGTCAATACTGGTATATCTCATCATCCCTACGTGGAATATTTGAAATCAAAATCATTTTCCACTAAGTGACCATTAAAACATTATGCAATATTTTATTTTAACACAGCATCCACAACAATATTGATATCAGATGATATCTAGTGTTCATCTGTCCAACTAGAATGTAATCATGGCACAAAACTAATTTCCTCTCTGCCCATTTCAAGAAATTAACTTTGACTCATTTTGGTTGTGTGATTGGCTGTATTGAACTTTTTAATATGTATAGAATACATTTTTTCAGTGCTAAAACGTTGACCTGAAATGTCCTAAAGTGTGAACGTGCTGTAAGTAAGAGACGAGCATCTCAGACGTGTTGCCAACAGATTTGAAATGAAACTGACTGACTGGTTTTCAGTTTTACACTTGTATGATGCGGCTTTCTGCTTTTCTGCTGATGTGTATACAAAGCCCCCCCTCAAAGTCAGTACTGTACTTCCGTTTTGTAGTTTGCACTTTGCACACTAATCATTCTTGTTTTGCAAATCCAGTGTGTACCAAACTGTCCAAATACCTTCCAGACTGCACTGTGTGTTTGGATGGATAAACTAAGCTGCAGCCTGTTTGTAGCTTTTCTCTACACTCTGAATCAGATCAGTTAAAACACCAATTTATTATGTCCCAGACAGAAAACAGTTTACTTATAATTTTCTTTATGGGCTTTTAAACGTGTACCTATGACAAGGTACCTGCTAATCTGACAGCATCTCTAACATACCTTGTTTGAGGAGCCACATTTATAACAAAAACTCCTAAATATGTTGATGTTTTGTCTTGTACACTTTGTGACCAGCAGAAAAGTGAGGATGTGGATGATGAGACCAGAGTGCAGTACGAAGGCTTCCGCCCGGGAATGTACATCAGATTAGAAATCTCCTCCCTCCCCTGCGAGTTTGTCACCAACTTCGATCCCCATTATCCCATCATCCTCGGAGGTTTGGGCTCCGCTGAGGGCAACGTGGGATACCTGCAGGTATGTTCGGCTCGCTCATGACGAGTAGTGCCTGTGGACATTATTACTGGAGTCAGTCTTCAGATGAGCTCATGTGCCCCTTCACTGACTCCATCCAAATGTGTTAATTTCAATCGATTTTATATATATATATAGCCCTGATTTTCCTCCTAGATTTCCTTGGGAACATTATAGTGAGCACATGTCTAAATCTGTGTGTGTCCGTCAGATGCGGCTTAAGAAACACCGCTGGTATAACCGCATCCTGAAGACACGGGACCCCCTCATCCTGTCGCTAGGCTGGAGGCGCTTCCAGACCATCCCCCTCTACCACATTGAGGATCATAACGGACGCCACCGCCTGCTCAAATACACACCGCAGCACATGCACTGTGGAGCCTCCATCTGGGGTAGGACACAGTCAAAGCACACTACAGTGTACAGTGGTGACATGAGAGTAAGACTTCCATTGGCTGCTTACAGAAACAATCCAATTATATAACTTTGACTTATTCCAGATTCTCTGCAGTATTCAGCCTGACACCCGATCATCCTGTCATGGAGGCATCTTTGTGCTAATACGGCTCTGTCTGCTTCGATGCTGTCCTTTAGCAGGATTTTGGACATTGTAGAACATCTACAAAGGTTTTTTTTCTGAGAGAATGAGATGTTCAATCATTACGCACTTACACTAAGTGTGCTGCTAAAACTCTGAGTTATATTTGGAAAGGAGCTCTTTACTAGAGTCTGGCTGATACTGGATATTTTAAGACAATATCAATGATTTATTACCATTTTTGATAAGGATTCCGTAATTTGGTTATTAAAGGGTTATTACTGAGAATTGGGTTGGTTTGGTTTATTGACAATATTCTGATGTGTTAAGTACAGCATACTGTTACCAACCTTTATCAGGACAGAAACAAAGAAATATTGGAACTAATATAATTCTAATATGTCTTCCCTTCGATATGAGAAAATGTAAACATATGACAAAACAAATTATAAAAAATGTTCCTATCATAGATTCTCCCCAAAAATACATTGCATCTTAAAATACAGTGGTTGTATGACATAGTTCTAGATGCAGATATTTATGAATTAAAAAGCAAAATCATGAAAACGTATGAAGATCTCTACATTCCATAATTAGGGAATAACTGTATAGTGGCGATTGTATAATCTTTGCCTTCTGCAGGACAATTTAAATCCTCCTTCCATCCATGGCACCAGCACACAGAAAGGAATATTTCGGTCACATTGTTTTTAATGATCGAGACCAAGGGTCAAGTCGTCTGTGATTCAACAGCATTGGCTCTGTAAAGTCTGTCCAATGAATCTTTCCTGTATGACGAGACTTCTTATTACTGAACTGTTGACATGTTTTACAGTCATGTGTGATGATATTAACTCATGTTCTGTCTGCCCCTGTCTCACTGAAGGTCCTGTCACACCACAGGGCACTGGCTTCCTGGCTGTGCAGTCAGTAGCAGGAACTAAAGTAAGTTGCTCCTTCTCTGTACTATACAGTTTAGATCAGTTTGAACAGTTCAGAGCATGTGTTGGAGGGTAAAATTGTTTAAAAAATGTCAGAAGTGAGAACATTGGCAGTTACCCAAACAGCTAATGGTGAAATGGCAATATTCTCTATTTTACTCTCACAACAAAGGTTTAAGGGCAATATATAGATTACTTATAAACTCCTGTTTTCTTTCTGCAGGCTAATTTCCGTATTGCAGCCACAGGAGTCATCCTGGACCTGGATAAGTCTGTGACTATAGTGAAGAAGCTCAAACTCATCGGTTACCCCTACAAGATCTTTAAGAACACCAGCTTCATCAAGGTAGGGAAGCTTCTGTCCATCTTTGAACTGGCCCCTTTAGGTCTACAGTTAATTTACAGCTTTGAGGTAAAAACTAAAACCGGGAAATTAGATGCGATGGATCCATAATGGGGAAATTATAAAAACATTTTTAGTGTCAGTTTTTTAAGGAGGGGGAGAATAAACACTGAATCTCCATAACATTCCCATGTCTATCAACTGCAAGTATGGGGAGACGCAGCTCACGTGTGTCGACAGCACGATATGACACGTTTAGTTCTTTAGTGTGATAATTGTAATGTGAAATCAAAACTAACTGGATCAAATGTATACAACGTAACAAAAACACACACCTGGGTTCAGACCTTCAGGTGTGAAAAGGCCCTAAAATAACCAAACATATTTGTTTGTAGCTGTAAGGTGGCAGAATTTGATGCCAGCGCTTGTGAAGAAGCAGTGGTATATAGCGATACTACTTATGTGGCGTTTATTTGATTGAACGCTCCCTCTGTGTTCACAGGGCATGTTCAACACAGTGCTGGAGGTCGCTAAGTTTGAAGGTGCTTCTGTACGAACAGTATCAGGGGTCAGAGGTCAGATCAAGAAGGCACTGTCTACACCAGCTGGAGCTTACAGAGCCACGTTTGAGGACCGCCTGCTTATGAGTGGTGAGCGTCTGCTTTACTTGTCATATTGCAGACTGTTAACGCTTACATTAGGTAAAAGTTACTTGTCATCTTCACCATATTTGTCTTATTTCATAGTCAATTATGCAACAACACAGTAGACAGTGTTCTGTTGCTTCTGAGGTGCTCCTCTGTAGACTTTGTGTTGATTTAGTACTTTTGTTGTTGTGCAGACGTGGTGTTCCTGCGCTCCTGGTATCCAGTGTCTGTTCCTCAGCTCTACAACCCCATCACCTCTCTGCTGCTGCCCGTCGGTCAGAAGGACAGCTGGGCCGGCATGAGGACCCTGGGGCAGCTCAAATATGACCTGGGCGTCCGCAACAAACCCAACACAGACTCTCTGTATCAGGTAGTCTCTAAACACCTGATCTGATGAAAGCATAAAGAAATGAAAGCAATGCTTTGCCCTAAATGATGACGGTCCTACCAACTATAGCGCTGGGAAGGAAGCTTTTAATATATGCATGTGAATTACTTTTTATGAGTCATTTAAGAGGAGCACATTGCTGCTTTCAGTCTTCATTATGGATAAAAGGAAGGTTTCATAAAGCAAAAATAATTGGCAGCAGACACGAAGTCTTACAGTGGTAGTCAATAATTTAAGAAAATGTAGACTTAACAAGAAAACACCAACTAAAAATCTGAAATAAATTCCTAGGAATTTCAAAAATGGGAGAAATAACAATGAATAAAATCCTTAGTCGAGTTATTTGTTTAGTTAATCTTAATAACCAACCAATAACCATTTTTAGACAATTAACCAACATTCAATGTGAGGATTTACTGTTTTATTCAGTAAATTGAATAAGTTTTGGACTGTTAGTCGGACAAAACAAGACATTTGAAGGCGTCACAATTTTCTGGCATTTAATAGACAGAACGATTAATTGAAAAGATTAAATATTATTAATAAATAATCCTTAGTTGGAGCCCCGATATAGACTTCATCATGTATTTGTGTTGGCTGGCTAATTTGACAGCAAAACCCCTTACTGAGCGGTTATGCAGTTGAAGCGTCTGTAGACCTGCACTTCACACAACAGTAACCCTAAAGCCTGACTTTTGTGATCCATCCCTTTCCCTTTCAGCCGGTGGTCCGAGCGCCGAGACACTTCAACCGCCTCCACATCCCCAAGGAGCTCCAGAAGGCCCTGCCCTTCAAGAGCAAACCCAAACAGCAGCAACCGAAAGGAAAGACACCCAGAGATCTCCAGAGGCCCAGTGTGATCAGAGAGCCCCATGAGAAGAAGGTGAGCCAAACCGGACTCTCCAGTCTCATCCATCGTTGGGGGGGGGGGGGGGGGG
>CALSBV010011050.1:5549599-5569820 GCA_943590825.1 Bovichtus diacanthus | reverse complement strand
GGGGGGGGGGGGCATTTATGACCTCAGGCAAATCACTCATTTATACTGATCTGACAACAGAAACAGTATTCAGGGTTCATACAAAGCGGTGAAAGTTTGAAATTGCTTACTTTTAACTGTTATATTTTTAACATTAGGCATTTGCTTCAATCCGCATGGACTCCTTAAAAAAAAATGCTGGTTTTTAACATAATGTTGTGTTTCATCTACGCAATCACTCATGTAAACCAAAAATCGGTTCAAATAAAACAATGTCTTCGTCATATTTGTTTGTTGTCTCCTGGCGTCTCACACCAGACGCGGAGCTAGAGAAGCATTAAATAATCTTGATCAAAACATACGATCAAAGTAAATATGAACAGCTGGTGAAGTAAAGAAAGTGACAATATACTGTACCTTGATTGCTGTGGGTATAAACAAATTCTGTAAGCTTTATCTTTTGCAATTGAATTTATAGAAACAATTTAGATGTGATAATAAAGGCTTTGAGAGTCTGGACATTCTTGGTTTAGGTACTTTTAAAAGTGCTTGAATTTAAAAAGCTGTACAGACCCCTAGCAGTATGTTTTCAGATCTCACCATTAAAATTCTATCATAACTGATAGAAATAATGGCCAAAACTGTGCAAACAAGACCCAGTTTGTTGTGGATTCCTTTACCAACAAGATGACCCTGGAACGCACCCTGTACACAAACATGGCCTCATCTCTAAGCATTGCTCTTCTTGTCTCACTCCTTTAGGTGGCTGCCCTGCTCCACGCTTTGAGCACAGTCCACAACTACAAGAAGAAGAAAGCCCACGTGGTGCAGCACGCCAAACACAAGGACTTCCTGCAGCAGAAGGAGAAACAGGAGGAGGCCAAGCTAAAGAGACAGAAGGAGGCACGTAAAAAACTATACCGCAGCATGGGCCAGGCGGACCAGAAGAAGCAAAGGTCCAGCCTGAAGGGGGCGGCCCAGGACGACTAACTCCCTGAATCTGGACCCTGAGGAAAACCTCTGCAGACTGTGACTGAGATGCTTGGTCCGCTCTTTGGAC
This sequence comes from Bovichtus diacanthus, assembly GCA_943590825.1. NCBI lineage: Eukaryota > Metazoa > Chordata > Actinopteri > Perciformes > Bovichtidae > Bovichtus > Bovichtus diacanthus. The sequence continues at coordinate 5,568,781 of CALSBV010011050.1, read as the reverse complement.
TGTTGCCATGCATTTCATAACTTTGGCAGAATCATTTTTTTAATTGTATTTTTTTTAAATGTATTGATATTGAAAATCACCTGTAAAGGAAAAGTTGTCTAAAGTTTGGAACTTGTTTGAATTAAACGTGTGTCTCTATGGAAACTGTTGTCCTATCAACATAATGATAGACCTGTATATTCAAGTAGGAGCAGTTCTCCTCCTGATGGTGGGTTTATGGGTAATCTCCCCATATCATGGAGATATTATGCCATGTCACTAGTCAGAATATATAAAATATGAGGCTCAGGATATTACAGTACTAAAATATGTTTATTGATAGATATGAAGAAACAAAAATACATGCTTGCTGTAGTGATTTGGCTTTTTGCATTTATTGATGGCAGTACAGAAGATAGACTTAAAATTGGCAAGGCATGCAGGAAAGGGCCACGGGTCACATTGGTACTCAGGACTCAGTCTTAGGACAGGGGACGCTCGCTCTACCAGGTGAGCTGCCAAGGCGCTGACTGAATTAATGAATGGATGTCAATTCATATGATGAGTAAAAAGAAAAACCTTTCACGTCTTTGTGTTGACATGGTAACTATAGCAACATCAACCAGTCTTTATGGAAGCCTGTTTCTGACAGGAAAAAAAGAAAATGGCTGTAAAGTTAGGAATGGTCAAACATATGAATAAATAGTCATAGTGAATAACTAAGCAACATATTTGGTCACATTTTTTAATTTGCAAGTTAAATAGTAAGGGTAAGAAAAATGATGGGTTTGAAATAATCTCACTTTACGTTTTTGATGTGTTCATTTACGTTATTATGATTTTGACTTGGATGATTTGACCTTGAATGTTTAATTATTAGACATGTTCGTTGAAAGAACTTGGCTATTTTAAAATATGAAAAAAAAAAAAACGTTTAAATGACATGAAATATGAATGTTTAATGGTATTGCTAGGGTATGTGAAAGTGTGGTGAAGCCTTTATTGTGAAGGATTTAGGCCGGAAATGTAGATGTTTCCACGAACGAACCTCAAGCTGCAGAGGTTCCGGGAAAATAAGAGCCGCTTGGCTGCTTGTGAAAGCTTGAACTGCGAGATTAACTGCTCGGTCTTCAGACGAACCGGAGGACTGTTTCAAGGCTGGCTCTTCACAACATGGCCCCGACTAATGTCATTAAATACTCTTCCGAGGAGGGTAAATATACTGACGTTAGCGTTCCCCGCGGCAACTGTTAGCTCGTAGCCCGCAATGCTATCGTTGTCTCCATTCTGCTGTCAACTGTTAACACCACGTGTGTTTGTGAAAAGTTTTACCAGCTAAGTCAACTATATGACATGATGCCGGATGCAACAGTTTATGTAGAGTTCGATATAATAGAAGATGTTCCAGTAATAACTAGAAGGTGACAGAGCAGGTGATTGTATAAGTTACACATATAACAGATGTTATTCTGACAGTAAAATGGCAACTAAGCACACATGCACACAGAATCATTGCAGTTTAGTGCATACTGATTTGTATTTCGGGGGGGGGACTAAAGCACATGAGCAACATTTGGAAATGAAAAGTGTATTTCTCTGTTCGTACTTTCATTCATAATGGGAAGAATTAAAAAAAAAAAAAAAACATGTTTCAACATTCGTTCAATGTTCTATTTCTTCTGGATGAATGAGATTTTCCTGTTTTGAAATGGTGTACATTTTTTAATGTAACATCTTTTAATTCACATTAGTATGGGATTGACTCAGTCAGTCCAAATCTATACACCAGGTGTTCCAGACAGGAGCAGGACTGTTGGATGTGGTGTTGATGTTGGAGCCGGACCTATAAATAATTATACAGTTTCACCAAAAGAATGGGACCAGTACTTCTCCTGTCATATGTTCACTTAGCTGTTTTGTTTTTCTTTCAATTCAGGTATGGTTATCAGTTGCTTGTTTTTTCTTTCTTTCTTTTGAAACATTTGAATATGAAGTCCTATTTCTTTTTTTGCCAGGATGCAGATGTCCATTGGAGTCTGAGTTGCGAGCAGTGCTGCAGCAAAGGATTATGGTCCTGGACGGTGGTATGGGAACCATGATCCAGCAGCATCAACTTGAAGAGGAAGATTTCAGGGGAGATGAGTTTAAAGAACATCCTCTTCCACTGAAGGGCAACAACGACCTTCTCAGTGTCACACAGCCCGATATCATTTACTCAATACACAAGGTACTTCTTCCAATTGTAAAGGGCTTGTTCGCCCACACTGCTTGTCTCACTTACCCTGAGTGATATGAGTCATGCAGTTAATTTCACTTTTCTGGGTTGTTATTTTGCCAGCCCAATACAAACTAGAAAACTAGATTTCGACAAGGTGTGTCTGGGGCAGGGCTCCGGACTCACTGTCCCAAACTTGCTTTTCTACCTTGTTATCGTCTACAGTTGTTGGGTGTTAGTGGCATTAAACAAACGCCATAAAATTGTTGAGGAAATGAATAATTATGTTTATTTTGGTAGCCCTATAGAAAGAAAGTCACTTTATTATCACCTAATCCAGATTATATCTGAGGTAGCTGCTGTTTCTTATCGTTTTTAATTGAATTTATGTAAAGCACTTTGTAATCACACACACACACACACACACACACACTACCAATCTCCTCGCGTAGAAAAGTGAGTGGAATCTTGTTTGCGTTGCTCAGCGTGACTCCTTGTGGATAATCCACAGACCTCACTGTGAGCTGCGGTCTCCTGTCTCCCTCTACCTATGCTCTCTGTGTTTACAGGACTACCTGCTGGCTGGTGCTGACATCATAGAGACCAACACATTCAGCAGCACCTCTGTCGCCCAGGCAGACTATGGACTGGAACACATGGTATGATGCCTTGAGTCCGACACTGCGAGACCACTGTCACAACTCATGCACTTACCCCCGTTTCTACATGCAGCTTTACAATCTTCACTTAGTTCCTTGACCTTTGCTTTTATCTCCACTAGAAACTACAACATCCTCCCTGCACGCAGCAGACTTTGCTGAGAAACAGACCCTCTTATCTTAATATATCCCATACCTCAAACATCATTGTTTTGGCTCCATTTTCTCAAAGGAACGGTGTCAATTTGCAAAACTCTTCACACAAAATGATATAGTCACTGTAGTTATTTTGGCCTAAAGACTCCTAACTCCCAAAATGTAATTATTTCCTTCCCAAGGAGGTTATGTATCCGGTTCAGTTTGTTTGTCTGCACTCGCCGAGAGCCCTTCTAGTTTGTTGAAGATTTAAATACATGATCATATTCTCCCCCTTATTCTATAGCTGCCGCCACATGTTGTCTTCATAGTATTTTCACATCTACGGTACATTCTATGTGCACGTAGTTTTCATGTGATTTGGGATGTTTATATACAGTTCCCCAGTAACAAGTAAGGCTATTTCAAGTTCCATATAACCATTAAACATTTTTAATATAGCTCTAAAATGTAAACGTGTTGTGTGTTTTTGCAGGCTTATCGTCTCAACAGGGCGTCGGCGGAGCTGGCCAGGAGGGCAGCTAATGATGTCACCAAACAAACTGGTCAGCTGAATCTTGAGCGTTCCAGCAGCACATCACTACCAGCAGATAAACATACAATCTTTGACTCTCTGGGATTTCCTTGTGTGTAACATTATCTGTAATCTATGTGTGTATTCAGGTAGTAAACGCTATGTGGCCGGTGCAGTGGGTCCCACTAATAAGACCCTGTCTGTGTCGCCGTCTGTGGAGAGACCTGACTTCAGGAACATCAGTAAGATGACTTAATGTTTCTATTCTCTCTTTTTTTGTTGGCATTTTTGGACACTCAAAAGTGACTGAATGATCCAGGGGGCAAAGAGTTGGACAAGGGCTCGGGGAAATGCAAGAGATTATATATACATCATACTATTACTAGCCTGGAAAGAAAGAGAAACACACACGATTGAACTTTGACCCACCAAGTGACCACAGCAGTTCAGTTTGTATTGTTCCTGCTGGCTGACTGTCCCGCTGCCATGCCATACTACTATTAGTGGGACAGTTGAATAGCACAGAGTAGGGCTGCACAATGTGTCGTTTAAAGCATCGCAATATGCACATGTGCAATGGTCACATCGCAGGACGTGAAATGTCAAGTAAGTCAAACTAACACGTCACGCTACAACTTTTTTGCAGCTTGACTATAAAGGAAAACATTTCCCATGAATAATCTACAAGAGAAGTCTTTCTAATGGAACTTGATTTACTCTGCTTCACGTGTGCCTGGAAACACAGCGTTCACAAATCACAATCAATCCTGATCAATTTATCAAACAACCAGCGCCCACAACCTGAAACTGAGCGAGGAACAGGAGAACAACTCAGAAAATGAAGATTTGGTCGCAAAATAACCACAACGTCAGTAGTATGGAAATATTTTGGCTACAGAAGGATGATGTTGACCAAAAGATTTTTTTTTCTTGTCATCTGGTGAAAAATTCCTGTATTTTTCAAAATCGTAATACGTCTGTCTATCTATTGCAGAAATAAATAATATCGCAATGTTTTTTCCAATATCGTGCATCCCTACAGCAGAGCCATTGTTAATGTTTTTAGTAACAACTGTGCTTTTCCTTACTATGACGAGTCAAAATGCCTGCTGTGAAAAAAGCCATTCAAACGAGTATTTTAGCAATATAATGAACAGTATGTAAATATATTGACTGAAATGTGTTTGTGTGTATTTGCCTTCCCCAGCTTTTGATGAGCTTGTAGAAGCCTACTCGGAGCAGGTCCGCGGCTTGTTGGATGGGGGAGCAGACATCCTTCTGGTTGAAACCATCTTTGATACTGCCAATGCTAAGGTATCTCTCATCTGATTGGTCTAAAATATGTTCACTCAATCATTTTACTAATTACGATGAATGGATAATCATCTTGTCATATTTGATCTATTTCTAGATTTGAGCTCATCATTCACAAATCATCAGAAACCATCAATCATTTGCTAGTAATTACTTAGAAATGAATATTAAAATAATTTACAATTCAATACATTTTAAATATGTGATTTATGAGTAAATTATGAATTCCACTGAAGACAAAAGCTGAGATGGCAGTCGGTGGTCTTCTTAAAGGGAAACTTTGCCAATTGCCGGAGCTCCCTGCCTGCAAAAGCCGCCACATCATCCGGTGGCCTGATTATTTGACCCTTGGCGGCAAATTGGATTTAGCAGCTGCTCAAGGGAAAACAGATTAAACGAAGAGAATAGAAGTGAACGGGAGGCAGATGTTAATTTTGCAATGTGTGACTTTAGCTGTGTAGTTTACAGTTCAGTTTGGTTTTAAGCTGTGTTTTGTTGTAACTGCCAAATTGAACATGCTTTTTCCTTTTTTGAATGTATACATTTCTATGGCATAAAAAATTATTTATGCCAAGGTCAGATTCTGGTCTTAACCAAGTTTTGATTCAATATGTCGTTGCTGCGTTTGGACCTCATACGACAGAATTGTCGAAGCACATCAAGAGTTACAATTATTATAATCATGGCAAGATATTCCGAAATATTCAGAGGGTTCAGTACCTTGATGGGGCCGCAGTTATGTGGTATCGATTTCAATTTATTTACATTGCAAAAAAATTTAGAGGAAAAAAAGAAACTTATGTACGGACTCTATATTAGACATGTATTAGACACTTACTTGATTCTCTATTCATTGATGTAGTTTTTTTACTGTGTACATGATATAATATTTACTTTTATCACTTGTGGACTGCTGCATGTACACTATGTACACTGCTGGTTACACCTTTGATGGGAACTCTGTTTGAGTTGGCCTGGGATGTATACTTTTAACGGACACATGCCAGTCAATTTGAAAAGCGTGTTTTCTGTGGACATGTTACAAATGTAACTTAATTTTTCCGTGACAACATTAACGTGACCTGATGTTGGATGTCTTTACCTTTGTATGTTTCCATCTACAGGCTGCCTTGTTTGCCATCGACCTGCTGTTTGAAAAGAGCTACGAAAGGAAACCTATATTTGTAAGTCTGTGATATTTTATAACTAAATGTTTATGCATGGGGTGGAGTGTTTGTCTTTTGGTTTGCACATGAGCAAATTTCTCTCAAAATGTTTTATTTTATATTCAAACTACCGTAATTTCTGGACTATTCAGCGCATCTGAATATAAGCCGCACCCACTGAATTTTTAAAAAATATGTATTTTGTACATAAAAAAGCCACACATGTCTATAAGCCGCAGGTGCCTACCGGTACATTGAAACAAATGAACTTTACACAGGCTTTAACGAAACACGGCTTGGAACAAAAATAAATAGGCCTTTAAACGCCTTCAACTTGAAAGCTGCATCATATGCCTTTCTCCGTGTCTTTGCCATGATGAGGGTGACAAAATGACCGTAATCAGAATCGTGACCATTCATAATGTCCGCTGTTTAAAATGTCCGCTGTTTAAAATGTCCGCTGTTCATAATGTCCGCTGCTGAAGACATTCCAAGAACTAATAATGCAATTGAAGGTTGGCATAATGTTTTTAGAGGTTCATTTGGTACACTGAATGAAACACAGAGAAATTTCGTAAAAAAGTTAATTACCATAATGAACGGAAAGTTTGAGCGCGCTCGATTTACGTCACATTATGTGACGGTGCTCAGTTTTTTGGCGACATGAAGCTTGTGAAAGCGGGAAAAATCCATAAATTAGCCGCGTAATTGTATAAACCGCGAGGTTCAAAGTGTGGGGAAAAAAGTAGCGGCTTATAGTCCGGACATTACGGTATATTTTCCTCAATTTCAATCGATCAACATGTGGCTTAGAACACATTTACATTCTGTCTCGGGGCTAAAGGTTTAGTTGACTTATTGAAATGCTCTTCATTGTTTAGATCTCAGGGACCATCGTTGACCGGAGTGGACGTACTCTTTCTGGTCAGACAGGAGAAGCCTTCGTAGTGAGTGTATCCCACATTAACCCACTATGGTGAGTGTCTGTACGTCACGCATAACTACACTTACTGTATACATCGGTGTAGAACAAGGAACAGAGCTGTGCTGACAACAACACAGCTCTGTTCCTTGCCTTCTTCTTCTCCCTCTCTGTGTTGCAGTTGGCCTATTAGTCTGAACTCCTGTTTCTTACTGGTTTTGTCCCTTTATGTTGCAGCATTGGTCTGAACTGTGCCTTGGGGGCGACAGAGATGAGGCCGTACATTGAGGCCATCGGAAAAAGCACTACAGCTTTCGTCATCTGTTATCCCAATGCAGGTAAACAACAGCGCATCCTCAGCACAATACTAGCAGCACAATTTATGGTTGGAATTTTAATATAAAGCATTCAGGGCTTAAATCCAAATATACAGTATATTACCATACTATACAGTCAGTGTTTATTGTTCTCATGTTTTGAAAAGGCCAAAAAAAATTGGAGCTGAAAGGATTGAAACTTATACTTAATATATTGGCGGGGGTCCTGTCAGAGCTCAACTTCTGACAAATCGGAGCTGCTGTGGGTTAGACGTCTGTGGAAAGTGGGGTGTGGTGGCTGGGGAGGAGATGGGAGTGGCTCAGCTGGAGGCCAGGCAGCTGGACGGAATCAGATAATCAGTCGCACAATAAAAGCACGCCGATGACCTGGTTCTGGCTTGCAGTAGGCTGGGTTCATGTCAGAGAGAGACGGGACCAGACAGGACGAGACGGAGACGAGGCGGAGACCGAGCCGCCTTCAATAAACTGTTTTGCGCTCCGAAAGAACGCTCCCTCTCTTCATTCTTCCGCTGTCAATTCCCTGTGTGAGCGCACCCGCTCACGTCATTTAATGGTTTGGTTTACTTAGATTTGCACATGTATTCATTGATAAAGTATTTTAATAAAGTGATCATGAAGTGGAAAAATAAGTAATTTTATAAAGTAAAATTTTTTTTTTTAATTTTTTTTTTTACTTAGAAATCCATGTCAAGAAATATTTAATTGAAAGTCAAAAAAGGAAATTGAATTGAATGATCTTTTGATCAAGGAATTAATTACACTGGAAGTCTATAATAATTCCATTGGCACACTCCAGACTTCATCCAAATGTGCCCTGACCTCGATATGGCACACATGTTAACACCTCTCTATATATTACAGATTAGAACTTATTACATATTAATTTATATTACAGATAAAAGTGAACATGGTCCATTTACATGAAGCGGAACAGAATATTTGTAGCCACTTTCAATTGAATGAAATCCAATGATACGCCACCAAACAAACTGCAGCCACAGAAAGGAGCAGCGTTTAACTCGGATTGGATTTAATTCAGTTCAGTTTAGTAAGTTAAATTTAGTTCTGGATCAGTTTATGTTAACGCACCGTAAATGATTCTGCAGCAGCACACACTAACTCATGTTGCGTCATGTGTCAGACGCCCAGGACGATGGAATGATGCCATGGACTGTCTTCTCGTTTTTCTCTTAGGTCTTCCCAACACATTTGGCGGGTACGACGAAACCCCAGAAGTAACAGCCTCCAATTTAAAGGTTCTATACTATTCTATCATTTATTTTCAGGACTGATGTTTGATGTTAACATATACTGTATACTGTACAACAGATTGATGTCATGTCATCGATATACCACCACAGATTCCACGTATACAACATTTTACAGTCAGCTTTTTCTTTAAGAGTAATATTTACAAAACGTCATTGTCCTCAGTTTATGCAAATACTGTAAGAAAAATACACAGAACCATAAATACAGAGTATAACATTACAATCAAAAGTTCACATTATTCCCCAACAAATGCACTTTTCATCTTAACCCATTCCTTTCCATAAAATGGTGGTACTGGATAAATCATCCTATGGTATTATTACCTTCCGTTTGTTTTTAGTTCTCTTTAATGTTTTTCCTACATATGCTTTTCCACATTTGTGTGTCTGTCTGTCTCTCTCTGTCTCTCTGTCTCTGTCTCTCTGTCTGTGTGTGTACTTTGGCTGCAGGAGTTTTCTATGGATGGAATGGTGAATATTGTGGGAGGCTGTTGTGGGACCACTCCAGGACACATCAGGTCTTTTTTTTTTTCCTGAAAGAAAATGTCTGTCACAAATTTCATGCAATTTTAAAAAAAAAAAAAAAAAAAGTTTATATTTTGTTTTAAATATTTTTCCCATCCCTTCTTACTTCTTCCATAAAGGGCCATATCTGAAGCAGTCAAACACTGTAAGCCAAGAGTTCCTGCTGCTGGTATTTATCAAGACTACCTTCTACTGGCAGGTATGTTACCGTCTGTGAAGATGGCTGTCAAACTTGCCATAAATACAGTCTCTAATATGTGTGATGTGAATCTCATTTTCAGTAAGACTTTCATGTTTAAACGAGTACAATCCTGGTTGTTCTGGTTGATAATGAATATAAACTAATTGATTTGAGGATGTCGCTCAGATGACCTGAAATATTGTATAAATATCGATTTACCTCAAATACGGAGAGAACAGGCCCTTTATTAGAAGCAGGCTCATATAAAAGAGGGGCCTAATGTCTATTTCATTATTCTTGGAGTCTTCTGCGTGCTCCGATCTGCTCCTGTTGTCATTTGTTGTTAATGCAATCTTAAAGGGATTGTATGAGGTACTTATCCATAGTCAGTGTATTACCTACCATAGATGGCGGTCAGCGCGCCCCCAGTTTGGAGAAACAGACTGGACTTACAAATGATGTACTGTTGTGGGCGGGAGGGTGCAGCAAAAAGTATTTAGCCTAAAAAAAACAATAAATGTTTACGCTTTACCTTGCTGTCAGACGGGGAACTGAAGCTGTTCTCAATACTCTCTTCAAAGCCACCAGACTCCATCGACAAAAACAGTCATTTTACCTTGCAGAAACTGGGAGTTGCTGATCTGCCTCAATCAGTTGGTTAGTTTGTGTTATTGAACTAACCAAAGTCACACTATAACACAAACAAAATAACCTATCAAGGCAGCGTACACTTAAACTGATATTAATTTTTTTTGGGTGGCTAAAATACGTTTTGTTGCTGCCCCATACAGCACTACTTTGCTTAGCTTCCGGCATGGAAGACTCCTGTCTGTTTCTCTCTGTTTGTGCGTCATGTCTTGTACACAACTCAACTTCTCTTCTTTCCCCTCATTTCTAAGTTAAATTCAAGAAAACTCAGCACTTCCTGTACTCTTGCTATGCCTCCGCTTCGGGGATAGCCAAGGTCGGATGCATTATGTTTTCGGGCTGTGCTGCACGTCGGTGCTGCACGTCGGTGCTGCACGTCTGTGCTGCACGTCTGTGCTTCAATTCTCGTGAGCACAATATCTCAGAGCGTGTTGGGGGAATTTCTTCAAATTGCATGAACTGGTCATGGTCACTGCGTCCACACAAAACTAATTTTTGGCCACAATTCAAAAATTAATTTGCTACCTTATTAGACCAAAGTGTCTAATATGATACAATAATAAAGTAATGACATTTTGGACAGTCATGAATGTAAACTGCAACTTGACTGGTTGGCGGAGGCAAAATAACCACGAGGTGGTAATTTCAGTTTCAAAATAAAAGCCTTCTCTTTCTTAGTTTAAAATGGAACACATGCAGGAAGTGTTGAGATTCATTGACTGTAGCAACTGAAAAAAACGGTAAGAAGGATTTGGTAATAATTAGTGATTACAGTCATAGAAATTCTGGCCCTTTTGGATCTAGAAAAGTGCTTTACACATAAAATGTATTGTTATTATTATAACAGTACTTGTTTGGGCGATATGATGGTCGAAATGTGTCCGATGGTAGAGATTTACCAGTTCCACCGCGGTAGCTATTCTCGTATGATCTTGTGTGAATTTCATATACCGGTACCGTGATAGAGATAGACACATCCCTAGCTATTACTTGAACTCAAGCTTTTGTTTGAGAATTTCCGGTACACCTCTTCAAAACTGGGGCAAGCTTGCATCAAAACTCAACATGTTTGTCAAACAGGGGTGCTGAAAACCCCCTCCCCTCTACTAATCCCTGTTTGTCTAAAATGCAGTTAATGTGATAAAAATCATTTTCTCATTTCCAGGTTTAGAGCCCTTCAGGATTGGCCCTTATACCAACTTTGTTAACATCGGCGAGCGCTGCAATGTGGCTGGGTCACGCAAATTTGCCAAGCTGATCATGGCAGGAAACTATGAGGTGAGGCTGATCTTTAGTAACACTTCCTGGCACTGAAAATGCAAGGAAACCTATTTTAATTTTTTTTTTTTTATAGCTTATTATTATTTTTCGGCTCTTTGAATGCGTTTTTGAGGAGCTTAGGAGGCTCGAAGACTCTCAACAGTTGCCACAGATGTCAGGATGGGTGAAAATTGCAAAGTTCTGCAGTTACTGAGTTTGGGTGTTGGCAGCAGGCTTGCTAGCGCCCCCTAACACACGCCGTGGTAGGTATACAGTTGCTTTGATGCTCACAAGATTTGGTGAGATCATAGGCCACATCCCAAAGACCGTATAAAGTTGGCCATTGTGGATGGCTTGCTTAATTTTTTTTAATTTTAAATGCATATTTGACGCCTTAATTTTAATTTGAAGCCAAATTCAGACTAGTAACTTCTGTGATTCGATGTTGCGATTGGTCATCATCATGGCGCACCCTAACTACTTTCAGCCTTCAAAGGAATATTAAGCACCCTCAGAATACTCACGAAACTTGGAACGCACATCAGAATATGTGACCTTTGCTAGAATGTACAGAAATTGTATCCATATTTGTTAAGGAATCTCAGTAGTGCCGCCTATTGCGTGGTAGGGCTAAGTGGCATATAGTTGCTCTGATATTCGCACAATTTGTGACCCACATTGCTCTTGTCATTGCGGACCTATTTCAAATTGGCTTTTATTAGCCCCGCCTACCCGGAAGACGGCCATTTTGGATAATGAGAGTTTTTCCTGTATTTTTAACAAACTTTTACAAGCTCCTCCTTGTGAGTTAATTGCGAAAAATTCTAATTTTGGTTGGTATAACCCTATGAGCAAAGTGATGCTACATTTATGAAAGGAGAGTTGATACCTCAAACGATGAGGTCATGGGTCAAAGGACAACACACAATTTTAGACGACGTGTGTTTCAACTGATTCACTTCAGGTTCATGAGCATACATGAAACTCTAGCTTGCATATAACTGTTTGTTTGGTATGTGCTTCTTTGTTGTCCAGGAGGCTCTAAGCATTGCTAAAGCCCAGGTGGAGATGGGAGCCCAGGTCCTGGATATAAACATGGATGAGGGGATGCTGGAGGGGCCAACAGCAATGACTCGATTCTGTAACTTGATTGGTTCTGAACCAGACATCGCACGGGTAGGAAGTTTAAAGGCGGTGGAAATGAACGCATACAATTTATCATTTAAGGTTTTCCATGTTACCATATTGGGTAAATTGCACCAAAATGTATTGCAGAAATTAACGCCCAATCTCTGAACATCACTGTTGTGGTTCTCTGGCTCTAGGGATGGCAATGTCTCTTGAAAAATCTCATCAGCTCTTGGATGGATTGTCATAATATTTGATAGCGACATTCATATCCCCTTCAGGATTACTTGTGATACTTTAACTTTTCCTTAGGGCCCACATCAGGTAAAACAATGAATTGATCAGCCACAGCTGTACTTTGTGTTTAGTGCCACTTAGCAAATATTATAAAGTAAGATGGTAATCATAGTAAACTTAATATCTGCTAAACATCACCGTATTAGCATTATCATTGCAAGCATGTCAGCATGCTGGTGTTAGCATTCAGCTCAAAGCACAGCTGAAGTACAGCTTAACAGACTCTCAGCTCGTAGTTTTATTCATTATGATTGGTGCCAAAAGGATGAGTGTATCCCTTTCATCAGGGGCTTGTGTGTGGGGCTAGCCAGCCTTATCTTTTCTTTAACATTTCTTTAAATATGGCTCAAAGATCCACTTGGACTCGAGGACAAACTGATAAGGTTTTGGTGGTCAAAGGTCACTGTGGCCTCAAGTCCGTCGATTCTTGTGACCGCGATATCTCTGGGAATCTCCTTCAAATTTGTCTCAAATGTCCACTTGGACCCAAGCATGAACTGATTAGAATTTGGTGGTCAAAGGTCACTTTCACTGTGACCTCATGTCCGTCCCATCCTCGTCAGCGTGATATCTCAGGAACGCCTTCAGGGAATTTCATTACATCTGGCACAAATGTCCACTTAGACTCAAGGATGAACTGATTTAGAATGTGGTGGTCAAAGGACAATGCACAAAAAAAACATTTTTGGCCGTACCGCAAGAATTCATATGCAAATTATGACAATTTCAGGCAAATGTCAAATAGGATAAAATGATAGTGAGGACATTTTGGACAGACATGGATGTAAACTGCAATTTAACTAGTTGGCAGAGGATTACAATTGCAAGGCAGTAATTCTAGTTTTTCCCTTTTTTATGTTTTCCCTGAAAATGTCCAATTCTGCATATGAAGCCGTTTATAACTAACTATGAATCAATCTGCTCAGTAAATCAGACAAACACATTGAGTTTCTCTTTCTCCTCCCCAGGTTCCTCTGTGTATTGACTCCTCTAACTTTTTAGTGATTGAGGCTGGGTTGAAATGCTGTCAGGGGAAGTGTATAGTCAACAGTATCAGCCTGAAGGAAGGAGAAGAGGAGTTCTTACACAGAGCTGCCACCGTGAAGCGCTACGGAGCTGCTGTGGTGGTCATGGCCTTCGATGAGGAGGGACAGGTGAGGAGGCACACTCTCTCTCACACACACACACACACACACACACACACACACACACACACACACACACACTTGTATGTGCTGACATGTCTGCTGTCCTGTCAAGGCCACAGATGCAGACCGTAAAGTGGAGATCTGCACTCGGGCCTACAACCTGCTAGTCAGCAAATTGGGATTTGACCCCAACGACATCATCTTCGACCCCAACATTCTCACCATCGGCACAGGCATGGAGGAACACAACGACTATGCCATATACTTCATCAGAGCCACCAAACTTATCAAGGTAATGCACCTGTCAGTCCGAGGAAAAATGAACGCCAATTCAACCAATCAGCACGTTGTCTGCAGGAGCCTGCAATTCTGTCCACCTCTGTCTCTTCACATGAAATGGTCAAATTTTAGCAACCACAGCCATTTTCTGAATAAGAAATACAATCTAATGTAGAACCACGATTGCTGTTCACTTTCCATTCCAATTAAAAGCTCAAACCTAAGAAAACCTAAATGTCATTGCAAACCTGTGCATGGCTACGGGGCCACGCACAGGTACTATTCTTTTCATACAATTAGGCTTCTCTTCGTCCCGTGTACTCCCTCAATAATCTCTTTCTGATACTTGTAACTAACCATTTGACTATGGAGGTTGTTTGGAGATTGACGCTGTCTGGGAGGAAGCAACCACGTCTGTACCTGACTGAATTCATTAATACCTGGGGAAAAAAACCTCCCTGGCTAGCTTTATGCACAAACTACTGGATACCAACACTAACAGGAACACTCATAAACCCATATATACAGGAGGGCATACTTACTTAGCCAAATACATTCTTAATGCTGTTGACCTTTTTTAAATCATTTTTATTTTCTTATTGGAATTATTTTTCAATTAATTATTTGAACGGTTTTTGCTGAGTGCTTAAAAACCCTGCTACTTTTATCCTGCTGACTTGTAAATTTTACCTCAAGTTATTGCATACTAATTATTGTTGATTGTGTGTTGTGTGTTTTGTGTGTGTAGGAGACATTACCAAGAGCCAGGGTGAGTGGAGGTCTGTCCAACCTGTCCTTCTCCTTCAGAGGGATGGAGGCCATCCGAGAAGCTATGCATGGAGCATTTCTCTACCAAGCTATCAAGGTAAACACACCTATCTATTCACAGAGAGGACTGCCAACACTGTTCCAGTGGGGAAATGGAGAGAACCCATTCACTCAGGTATGTGGTTTGTTGGCAATAACCACAACCATGTTTTACAGGAAGTTTTCACGATACCACAAATTATATTACCTCTACTATATTGGAGTGGAGGCATTAGTCTAAGCAGCAGAGCTCTCAAAATTGGACAGATACAATCAGAACTATCTCCATGACTACGTACCTTTTTTTACAAATGTTATATTGAATGGTTTTTCTGAATTGGGTGAAGTGATCTTTAAATGAAAGTTCTTATAGCAGTTTGGGCTCTAACCCAGGAAGCTCATCTACTCTGCTGCATTCAAAAGACCGTAAGAACCATATCATGCATACCAAGTGTTACATTTCAGTCTTGCACTATTTGGCCAAAGTGAGACACCCGAACACCTAGTACACCCATGGGACACGTTTAACGTCTCATTCCAAAACCATGGGCATTCTTGTAAATGTGATGTAGCTTCCCAAGGCAGTTGTGCAAAGCAAAACTATTCTTTTTATGCTTTTTTCTTCAGCACTGGTCCTGTTATGTAAGCTTGTGTGGCCAATTGCTTCATAGTGAGCTGTTGTTGCTGGTTGTTGGAATGCCTCAAGAGAATTTCTTTGTTTGACACAAATTGCAACTTGACCAGTTCTTGGAGGCGAACAACCGCAAGGAGGGAATTCTGGTTTTCCCGTTACAAAATCTGAGCTTCATTTGTTATACCTTTTAGCAACGGGTGCCCGCTGAGTATCTTTTGTGTTTGAGCAGTACATTTAAGTGAATAAAGTGTTAATACGCAACACAAAACACAGACGTGGGGTCCAGTGATGAGAGTTCACAGACAGCTTTTCTACTTGGAACACCCTCTTCTGTCTGTCCTCTGTCCTGTCTCAGGATGGTATGGATATGGGGATAGTGAATGCTGGGAACCTGCCCGTCTATGATGACATAGATAAAGAGCTGCTGTTACTGTGTGAAAACCTCATCTGGAACAGAGATGCTGATGCTACTGAGAAACTGCTGACCTACGCACAGGTATACACGCATACACACAATTAATACACAAGGGTGTTGTTACTTCGGTTGACAAATGTCAACTTTACTACTCTTGTTCACAGAACAACGTGAAAGGAGCGAAGAAGGTGGTTCAGACAGACGAATGGAGAGAAGGAAGTGTGCAGGACAGGCTGGAGTATGCTCTCATTAAGGTAGAAATCTGAGGATTTCATTAGATTAGACTGCCTTGACACTGGATTAACACATCTGCATACTGGTATTACTGACATTTAAATAGCTTTCCTCCAGCTGCACTGACAGAGAACTGGGCTTTAGACTCCTTAACCAAGTCAGCCAAGTCTGCAAACACTTTTTCAACAATGTTCTGAGGCCGCTCACACATGCTTTGGGACAGGTTAATGGTGAAGTTAAGAGGCCAGTTGATTGTCGCCTCTGATTTACTTGCGTGGACAAATGAAGGATTGATGTGCTTGTAGCTGTTCTCTATACTCTGAATCAGCTCATTCCTCACCAACATATAGGGGCCCCAGACTGAATGTCAGTAGGCCCACACCTACAGTCGAAGCTATATTTATATTTATTGTGTGTGAGAACTTCAAGATCTTAAAATGGGGATTCTCTCAGTTCAGCAGTACAGGATTATCTGTTCAGCTGTTTTGAGCATCAAATTGATGGTTTATACTCTTTCAGTCGTCTGACGACAAGAACTGAAAACGTATAAATGAATGGAAACAACATTGTGTGTTTGGCTGTATTTAAACTCTGTGTAGGTGATCACTGCGCCTTAGACTCGGCAGAGTAACTCCTGCTGTTGGCTGTGATGCTCAGCTTTGTAAACAGTATTTCTATGTTTAGCTGGTTATTGTGGACACATTCTGAAATATTTTATACACAAACACATTTCACTTATTGATTTGAACAAAACAAGCAAACAAAAAGACTTTATCTGCCTCTGAATAATTTAAAGCATCATGCAACATTCCAGACTTATCTCCAATGTAATGACTTCACAATGATTTCTTTCGTGGTTTTAAGGAAGCCTATGAGTTTAAAGAAATTTCAGCTGGGTTTTGCAAATTTATGCTTCGAGAGAAAGAATGTAAAGAGATTTTTGTAGAATTTTGAAACCTATTTTCACCTTGGGTTTACCTTTTCAAAGTAAACACTAACGGAGACTAATTCTATTTATTTTTTTAAGAAATATCAACACCAAACATAATTTGCTGTTTTAACGATTTTGCTGTTGTCAATTTCCTGTTTCCATTTCTTCCGTAATGCTCCGTCCCGTGTTGTTGCTGTCAGGGAATAGACAAGTATGTGGTGGAGGACGTGGAGGAGTGTCGGGCTCAGGTTGACCGCTACACTCGACCCCTGCACATCATCGAAGGCCCCCTGATGAACGGCATGAAGGTGGTGGGAGAGCTCTTTGGAGCTGGGAAGATGTTCCTGCCGCAGGTAGGATGGCAACTCATTTTGGTTTTAATTTTCCCCTGTCTGCCTGTGATGCTCAGCGCTTCTTGCAACACGTCTTGACTGTTATATTCAGCAATGCTGCCTGGCTTATAATAATCCATCAATCTGTTACAGTTGTGGCTTTTAGTCATTCAGACATAGTAAATGTAATCTATTATATTATATTTGGCTGTTGTCACTGCTGGAGATTAGTGGCGGGATTAGGAATAGCTATAACGTTATTAAAGCCTAAATGAATGACGATTGTGAGTATGAGGGATGCTCACTCTTCTGCCATAGTGAAACCCCGAAAACATTTTCTCAATGTTGGCATTGTTTAGACAAAGTTCTGTCGCCATCAATAATGTTGGACAGACCTCAACCACAGCATGATGTTAATGATGTTGAGTTCACATGCAGCAACTGCATGGAGGAGTGCTGTTCAGATTATTATTGTGGTTATACAATGTTTTTATTTCCCACTGATAAAGGAAAAACATTTTTACTAGCTGATCTCACATGAGAATAATCTCCTCAACAAGTTGGAAGGGACTTTAGACCAGGATGAGCTCAGCAGCTGATGTAATGGAGCAGACACAAGATGGATTTAAATACGTTACTTGTTTCCAATATGGGGGGGGGGGGGGGCGTCGTCAGTGGTTAGCACTATCTCCTCACAGCAACCAGAGCATGAGTTAACACGACAAATCTCCTTTTCTTTCAGTGTACCTCTGTCTGTTTGTGTTGGATAAAGCATGTCTATGCTCACCGCTGTATTTCAGCATTTTGAAAAACTTTGTGTGTGTGTGCAGGTGATCAAGTCTGCTCGTGTCATGAAGAAGGCGGTGGGCTATCTGATTCCTTTCATGGAGAAGGAGAGGGAGGAGATGATGGCATTGTCAGGGTCAACTGAGGACCTGGTCAGTAATGCGACTCTTACTTTGACTAAGATATTCCCACTTTTCACTGGAGACCTACATGTAATGTCACAGACAGGAGTAATGGCATGTCTCTAAAAAGGCTTTTTAAAACCATTTAAAAGTTTAGGGATGTTCAGATCATGTTGTTTGCCCTCGATCAAAGTCCTTTTTATTTTGTATTTGTTGATATGAGTCAATCCAGTATTTTGGTATTTGGTTTTTGAAATCATATTTCAATCACCTATGATTTAAAGCAATTATGACGTGTTTCACAGCTGCATTAAGAAAATATAACCTGCATCAAAGCTTTCCTTCCATGGTTTCCTATAACAAAGTATATCGTCCTATAAGATCCTGTAGGATATCCAGGGTTAGGGGTTTTGGAAGGCGTTTCTTCTTCTCGAGCACAAACAAAATACTGAAGTTCAAATGCAGATTCCATCCATTGGCTTCAGAGGTGTGGTTCACCTGCAAAATGGGTTTTCATAACTGAAACTTGCTAACTGCTGTTAAGTTATTGACGCCACTCCACCAGCATCACTGCTAGACCCCGCTCCTGCAGATACACTTTTTACAACATCAGGAGGATTCGTCCCCTTCTGACTCAGAAGGCAATAGTTGAGTTTTTGCCTTCTGTATGTTGCACTAACATCGGTTTGACATCGGTTTTACATCGGAGCTGTATCCTCATGATTGTTTGCACTTATTGTAAGTGAAATGTAATGTAATCTTTTAAATGTAAGATGAAGTAGTTACAGTGCCTAAAAAAGAAGAATAATAAAGAAGAGAACATACTCACAGTACATATTTAGAGAGATTTAGAGAGAGAGATTTAGAGAGATTTAGAGAGAGAGAGATTTAGAGAGATTTAGAGCGAGAGATTTAGAGAGA
>CALSBV010011050.1:5527584-5540148 GCA_943590825.1 Bovichtus diacanthus | reverse complement strand
CTGCCACCCGTCTGGCAATGTACCCGACCCCAACGGTTCTTCCTGTGAATTTATTTACAATTTAAATATAAGGCTCACAAAATATTAGTAGTAAAGCACACTTGTGTAACATCAGTGGAGTTCCTCTTGAACTGGGACTTTAACATATAATAAATTGTTTTATTTGATTGATTTGAAACATAGAACACTGTAAATTCTCAAATGAGACCTTTCTTTACCTCCTAAAGCAGAGAGAATCACCTTTATTTATTTGTCTCCAGAGTGAGCTGTGTAAAGCTTAAATGTCCTCAAGTTTACTACAAGTGACTACAAGTTTGAAATATCTGAGAGTTTGGAGTTAGAAAGAAGTGAGTTTACGAGATCAATGAAGGCTGCGGTCAAGTTGCATTGTGGGAAATGTAGGCATCAGTTTTTGACACTGCAGAAGAATGTTAGGAATAAAAAAAGATGATATCTCTGGTTCTGATCCTTTTCTTTTTAAACTGTCAGTGTTATAGTCCGACAATATTATATGTTTATATATTATAGTGCAACGCTAAATCACTGGAGTACTCTTTTAAGTCACTACAGAGACTAATCTCACAAAGGACAAAAAATAGAAGGATCCAAACTGGGATTTTGCGTGATGTTCAAACACATATTTTGATGAAGGATTTGTAACGGAGGACTCTAGACACCAAATCAGGCCTAACAGATGTACTCTGCTCTTGCCTGCAGGTGGAGGACTACGCCAGGAGGAAAGAGATGAGTCTGAAGGAGGTGGAGAGATGGCTGGCTCCCATACTGGGTTATGACAGTGAGGTGTAGAGTGTGAGCTCTCCTGCAGTACTGGACCACAGAGGGATCAGAGCCGGGCTCAACTAACACACAATCAGGTTCACAGGCCAACCATTCCACTGGAGCACACACAGCTTCTAGCTGTGGCTGCTGACATCACATACTATATCACTTACCTTTAAAAACTCACAAGGTCTGATCATTTTACTCAACATTTGTACTGAACATTTCAGAACAATTAAATAAATAAATTAAATTAAGTTTTTTTGAGTTCTCTGTGGCAACAGGTTACTACTGTTAAACACTACGCACATACAGCCAATGCCTGTGCCAAAATGATTTCTGACTGAGTGAAAGTTCAATTTGCTGATTCTAAAAAAAAATTTATAAAAACATTTATATTAAGAAGAGAATTTTTTTTTAATCTATATTTGTATTGTCCCGTTTACTAAAATGGGACAATACATCACTGTTTATGGTTAGGTTATCTTAAAAGCATCTTTCAACATTTTGAAAAATTTGCTTTATTTTCAAAAGTAAAATGAGAAGATTAATATCCATCTCATGTCTGTGTGTTCAGTGACGTGGTTGGCCTAACTTAACATAAAGACTGGAAATATGGGAAAACAGGTAGTCTGACTCAGGCAAAGTAAAACCAAACTCGTTCGAAAGCTTCCTCATTTACATGCTGAATCTCGTTTGTTTTTTTTATTTGTACATGAGCATAAATGTAGATTAACAACAGTTTCTGCCCAGTACTTCTGTGTAGCGTCAGTGCAACACCTGCTTCGTTTTGGTCTCTGTACAGGCACAATGGTACCAAACTTGGCAACCTCTTTGACAACAGGATTCCATGAACAGGCACCGTAACTGCCTCAGACTGTATCTGTTATCAAGCTTGAGAGGAACTTTGAACCTGGAACAGAACCAGGCTAGCTGTTCGGCCTGCTTCTAGTCTGCTTATGCTAAACTTAAGCTAGGATAACTCCGTCCTTACTCGAGCTCCGTACTTTAACACATACATGAGATATAAAAAAAAAGTGAACATGTTCCCAAATGTTAAACTATTCAACAATTTTTTTTATGAGAACAGCTTTAGAACCAAATCCAATTAATTACACTACAAACCCTGGACAAATGTGGTTTTAAATGTTTTTATTGATTTCACACAGTTTAGATTTGTGTGTTGAAATGTATACATTTTCATAGAGATATTATATGTATTTAAGACATTTATTATTATTTTATTGCATTTGCATGGAGGCTGGAGAGTACTAGCTTAAATACATTTTTAATTGTTTATGTTGATTACTTGAGATCCAAAGTTTTTGATTAAATGGTGCAATTCAAAAATAGTAATTACTTGACAAAAATATATCATATATTCCATTGACTAAAAATATTATAATAAAAAGATGGATTCCAGTAGCAAAATTATATAAAAAAGCCCCCCCCCCCCCATATGTGTTACTTTACTTTTGGGTGCAAAATGCAAGCGTTAACACTAAAGCAGGAGACAAGTAATGATCTAATCTTTTTAAAGATGAACGCAACACCCCCTGAAAGTCTCGTCTTTACTGACCTCCAGTGGTTTAACTTCTCACCTTGATGCAGTGATGTACAGGTGTCCACAGGGACCCTCCATCATCACTGTTGGGTGTCGTTAAAGGGGACACACTCTAACACCACCAACTTCACCCATCAATGATGTTGGCTGTGGTCCGAGGGGAAGCTTTGAACCACAGAGGGCAGTCAAATCTGCTTTTCAGCCTGCGGTTAAGCTGCTCTTTAAAAATCATTTTGTTAAGAAGGCATTTGAACTAAATTACTTTTATAGGTCAGAGGTTCAATAATAAAAAAGTGCCTATTTTAATAAGATACACAATCTTTTTTTTTTTTTCTTTTTTTCTGGTGATTTTATACTTGGTTTTTATCTCTTGGTTCTGTTGTTAATTGTGTCAGTAGAAACTGTTGAAGTATATTTCAGCCTTCAGACATCTGAACTTACAACAATGACTCTACCGTATAGACCTACTTCACAGGGATACACTGTCCTTGATAATTGCTCATTGTCCATTCATGTAGTTATTTCTGAGGGTATTGTAGAAGCCGTTGTCCAGTCTGAGGTTTTATAAATGCTTGTCTTCCAAATGTTACTGTGGTGACATAAGAATGCAAAGGATCTGTGAAATAGGACACATTTATAGATAAATCTGAATTATTATATTGTTTTTTATTGAGCAGTATGCATATTCCTCCGTTTCAACAGTATTAAATCACACATTTTTTACTACCCAGTGCAGTTTTCATCAGAGTAAAGAATAAATCAGTCATGACAACTAAACCGTCAAAATAAAATACCTCCATGTAGAGCTGACACTTTAACACACTTGAATGTAACTTGTTTCTGACTTGATGAGAAACCAAACAACTATTTGCTGCAGGTTCGTGGCTGTGATGAAAACACAAATAATAATTATTTACAATCAAAGATATGTTTTTTTCGCTAAATGTAATTGTATCATTTTATAATGAAACATAGTGCTTTAAGCTCAGTTGTAAAGACTACATTTAACCAAGTAGTGTTATAAAGTCTCATCTTCAAATGATTAAATTAGTAAACTAGGTTACCCCTTCGCAACATCTGTGGTTATCATCTATTTTAATTAACTCCCAGTTCGCCAATAAAGAGGACGGCTTTTCACACATTGAGGTACGGCTAGTTTTCAACATCAACATCCACGTATTGTTGACATTTTATCAAGTATTATCGATGTTGTATTGTATGTGGACAATAAAACATACAGTATCTACTCAATCCATGAAAAATGTGACAAAATGTTGTGGTACATTTTAAATTAGGTTTCTTTAAGATACTGTCTGAGTCTTAAATGTCTTAAAAGCCCTGATGTGCTGCAGTGGCTGATCTTAGTTTGTATGAAACTTTTTCTTAATCCGTTGGATTTTCTTACATTTAATAAACGAACTTGTGGATAAATGATGGCATTGCAAACACTGTAAAACGTGAGCAATAGAACAGTGCTTTTTGTTGAAAATAAATCATTACACATTGTTTTTGTCTTTCTCTGAGTTTACATCTCCGGTACTAGTGAACAAAAACTACAAAAATATTTCCATTTATTGAGGGGAAAAACAGTTGTTAAATGTCTTCTGTGACGCTTTCTGGAGGAGCTTTATCAAGTCTGAAAAAATACCCCCCAATGATGTCAGAGATGTCATCTGAGCCTTAAAAAAGCTATTGGTTGCATTATGGGAAGTGTAGGACACAGTCACTCCGTGACAGAGTGAACTCTGTTCGTAGTCCCACTCGCAGCTGAACGGCTCCCTTCTTTAAGGTGTGGGGCATAAGTACCGCATCAAGCTTTGGGACCAACTTCCCCTCTCGACGGGAACTGTCGTGACTTTTTGTAAAGTCCATAGTTTGGTATCAGTCAATGTTCCCTCTAATTTTTCATGTGTCAGAGCAAACACACAAACTCGGTGAGCAGTCCCTTGGACCACTGTGAGCAACATCAGACATGTGCACTGTGGTCACGCCAGCATCGCATCCATCAAAGTTACACGGTTTATAAAAAGAATCAAATTACAGCATTTACATTTCTGTTAGAATACTTTTAATTAAGTGCTTTATCCCACTTACAATGAAAATGACAAAAATCTTGTTCATGACTTGTGTAGTATGTTAACGCTATTGGAAGTATAAATATTTAATTTTAGCTATGGCAAAACATGCCCACCAAACCAAGGCAACTGTAAACTCCAGTTTTGAAAACACACTTAACATTTTTATTATAAAGCTTAGACTTGTATTACAAGTATGAGCCAGTGTGTGAAGCTCCTGCTGTGCACTGGTTGAGAGTCCTGCAACTCTGTCTGCAAAATACAGCATATAATGACATAATTATTTGCATTTCTACTAGTCATACACTAGGGCCAGTATTTAATGATCAATATCCATGAATGAAAATTGTAAATAAATAATACTCGATTAACACAAATCTGATTGAGGACATAGATTTCCCCTTATTTTTCCTGAGTGTCCTTCTCACTTCTCAAATGGTTTCACACTTTGTCCCAGTTTAAACCCCTGCCTGCTTCTTTCACATTTCTTTTTTACTTTGGCATGGTGAGGGGATGTGCCGCTGCCCGTTCGTTTCGCCATTATTAGAAAGGGTCGACATAAGCAGCATCATTAGCGTGTCTTCCATCCACATCGGCTACACCGCTTTGCTAGCTAAAACACCGGTGGCTGCGCGTAAGAACCAGGGTTGCCAGATTTCGCGAGACAGATAAGCAACCAGACCTTATAAAACAAGCGTCCACGGTCAGATTGTCGACGGGAGGGCCAAAGCATGAATGAAAAGATAGGGTTTTGTAATTTTTTTTACTTTTCATTCAATAAATGCGTTTTTTTTAATTTTCAGTTCAGTCTGGAGTTTTATTTTGTGCGCAGTGTAGATTTTCTGTGCGCGGAGACCGTGTCAGCAGTGCGCAATTGCGCAGGCGCGCAGTTTAGAGGGAACATTGGAGTGTCTCTTGGAGGAAAAATAAAACTCCAAAGCTTCTTTAGTGGCATCTTCTCGTTTTTAACTTGTGTTTAAGAGCGGCTTTGGTTTTTGAAAAAGTCCCTGTAAATATACAAAACTTTAAAATCTAATTAACACGTCTACTGTTTTCTAGACTAGACAGATAGATTTGATTGTCGTCTGTATGACTATATTAAATGCCTATCTTAGTTTGAGCTGTTTACAAGTGAATGTTTGCACAGAACTATTTGTACACAGTGTCTTCCATGACGGACACAAACAGCATGGCACGTGGTCAGTAAGGGCAGCTGGTTAAGTCGAGATCGTTGCAGACTCGCTGTTGAAGGATTTTATAACCTGCTTCCAATCCCCAATATATGGTTTGGAATGGCACTTTATATGTCCGAACCTCCAAGTGAACACGATAACTGAGTTGAAGTGGGTCGGGACAGGATGTAGGTGGTGGGGCCGGATTGGAATTGGGCCAGCGTTCTTGGAGCTTGACCCACAACTAAAAGTCAACATATTTCAGGGTGTGTTGCACATACGTAAAAAAAATAAAAATAAATGTATGAGTCTCTTTCGAGTTCCCCAACTTTATGGAGATGTGATACTTAATTGTTAGCGAACAATGTTTTCTTTTGCTAAATATAAAGGAAATTATGCCTATTTCATGAAATGAAAAGTTATGATATGCTATTTAATTTGTTTCTGTAAATATTTCATTTCTTTTAAGTAATACAACCTTTTATTAGTAATACTTATAATGAATTATATTATAATAATATATTTATTTATTATATTTAATATTTAGATACTTTTACTATATGTTTTACTCACTGTACTTAAATCATACTACTGTTTTTACTTACCAACAGGGACACCGCTACCAGTGTCGGTATAGCTTTGTCTTTTTTGGTATTTTTCCTGGTATTTTAGGAACCTGGAGAAGTTAACATTCTGATTGAGCATTTCGACCTTGTGTTAGGTAATAAAAGTAATAACATTTTTTTAAAAAAAAGACGAGATACATTGTAAATGGACACTCTTTGGTGTCTTTCTGGCGTGAATTAAGGCATTGGAATCATGACTTGGATGAATGGTTTCATTTACTTGTTAACGGTCATGGCGGGAATGAGCTTCCATACCTAACCCGCCGAGAGAGGGGGCAAACCGCTCGCGCGCACACACACTCGCTCACACCTGTGCAGCTCCTCCCTCGGTGAGCACGCGCCATCCAATGAGAGACGAGTTCTACTGTGCGTTAGCTTTTGCCGTCTCAAACACGCATACACCGCCGTACGCGCACACCCAGTCTGTTGTGCACACGCAGATACAGCACAAGCGTCTCCGTTTGAAAGCTAACCATGGCCGAAGGAGGAGAAGGCGAGGATGAAATCCAGTTCCTGCGAACTGTAAGTCCTTTTTTCTGTTGCTCTGAAGCAGAGTGCCGGCGCTGTGCTGGGTGTCACTGCGTCTTTCTGCTCGGCTGTGTGTATGTGTGTGTGTGTGTGTGTGTGTGAGGGCAGGGAGTTTACCGCATTAAGGATGACAGCTCCTCGAGATACTAGTCATTGGTCAGTGAGTCCGCATCATGCTGACTTAAAGGACGGGAGAGGTGTGAAAACATAATGACTGACGGTAAGAAAGACAGGCGGTCATGAGAGATGGAGGAAGGTGTTTTGATGTCATTGTGTCATAAAGAGGAGTTGAGCAGCAGACTGTGTCGCTGGTTGTGTGTTGGGTGGAAGCGGGGCGCAGTGCGGTGCAGTCTGGCAGCATGTAGTCTGCTGCATCTGCTTCACTACGCTAAAGTAATGCCTCAGTACGCTGTGTCTGCACGCGCCCGCTCATTTAATGTGTTTTCTCATTATGAAGTAGAAGCTTGTACAGGACATGAGAGGGACGTGAATTCTCATCCGTGAATTCACTGCACCTGAGTATTTTTTCTTTTTCTAATGGAAGGGGGAGGGCACATACATATAGAAATAAAAGTCTTAATATGTGTGTAAGCTTAACACTCATTTAAAATGAAAGCCTAATGTATTGTCTTTTTCCACCAGTGCAGAGATGATTCCATTGTTTCCAGCATCAGTATCATGACAGCAAAGCATAAGGGAGTGATATGGATGCTTTAACATATTAAGGCAGAGCTGCATCAATATTCTTTTTCTGTCTATATTGGATCAAATAACTGTGTAATGTGAGAGGAGTCCCTTGTAGTGAGAAACCAAAAGAGGATTCTCACTAACTCTGCACTTTCTCTCACCTCTACAGAGCTTTTTTAATACCATTTAGCTATTTTTCTCTTGGTTTAATGCCTGTAACATAACTGTTTTGGTTCACTTTCACTGCTCCCATCAACCTGGTGCCTAGCAATAGTGGGCTGGTGTTTTTAGTGAAAAAGATCAGATAAAGCCACTGTACAATACCTGCCCAGTGCGCTATGGCAGCAAAAGTTAGACTAGCTGGTGAACACAGTGGTGCGTTTAGCAGATAAAGAGACATATTTCTTTCTCAGAAGTTAGAGAGCAAAACGGAGGAGTGAATATTGCTTTCACATACAACAGATGTGTAAGCAATGATGCGCTATTACTTAAGGCATATGAGCTTTACAGGCTACAATATGTTGATTATGTGTGATTTTCAGCATCTTGTGTGTGCTGCCCCAAAAAGGCCAAAAAAAACCCAGATATATGCAGCTTTAAAGTTGAAAGAAAATGCTTGCATCCTGATTGACTCCAGATGTTTTTTTTCTAAAAACAAGACAAAAACATTTGACTTTGTACAAATAAGTAAAGCTGAAATGATTAGTCGATTAATTGATTACTTGACAGAAAATTCGAACAATTTTAATAATCGATATATTGTTTTGAGTAATATTTTAAAGGATGAATGCTAAATTATTTGGTTCCAGCCTTTAACATATCTATATTTTCTGGTCTTCTATGATGGTAAACTGAATATATTGGTGTTTTGCACTGTCGGACAAACGACTAACCAAATAATTGAGAAAACAATTCATTGTTAAATTGAAAATGAAAAAAATTGTTTGAATAAAAAATTTTTCTGCCAGAACACTTTGATACTTCCTTTCTTCTTTTTTTTTTTTTTTATACTTTATTGCAGGAGTTAACATTAGTTTGAATCCACTTATCTATGACGTTGTTCATACTTGTAGCATTCCTACAATGTTTGGATATTTCATAGTGAAAATAAATAAATAAATTATAGTATAGTATAGTATAGTTATTATATAGTATAGCATATAAAGTGGAGAAAATAAACAATAAAGAAAATAATAACCCTAACCCTACACATGCATACATACAATACATATGTGCATACCTCCACACATACATAAGAAAAGAAAAAGGAACACTTTCTAAATTAGATTGGAAATGTTTTCAGGCGAACAGTCCACAGTTCTTTGTAATGTTCAAACGTACACATTATTACCTTTTGAACACTCAATTTCATATCAAATACCATTTTTCTCAATGTTTTACTATATAATGACAATAAAGTCTCTGCACTTGACTGTTCTCGTGCAGCGACGCGTGAAACCAAAGCTCTCATTTAACTTTCCAGTCCTCACCTGTGTTCATCCGTCCCTCGTGAGTTCCCTTCGTATGGTGTCTGAGAGTATCATCTCTTTTTGCCTTTTGTTGATGTAGTTTGGTGTCATCGTCTGGGTATGTCCGACTGGGAGGGTTACACCCAGAACACACTGGAGGGTTTAAATATTTTCCCCCAGAAGGAGCACTTAATTTGGCTGTGGAAAAAGATGTCTAGTCTGCTGCCTTCAGGACCAAGACCCAGATGAACTGCAGAAAATGGATAGAAAACATTTGGAAACCAGTGTATTTATATATATGATAAAAAAAAAAAAATTAAAAAAAACCCTGCATCCTTTGGATTGATATCCAGATTTTTATGCATGACTGTGGTGAGGAAATAACTACTGTAGTGGAGGTTTGTGGTTATTATACACAGTGGCTCCCAACAGGATTTATATTCCCCATCTCAGCATAATGTAGGTGTGATGTGCTGCTCTCTGGGCAAAGAATCTCATCAAGTTTTATTCCTGTATATACTGTCTGAAGGGTCCAGTCCAGTTTATAATTTGATGAGTAGTAGGACCTAATGTTTCTACATTGTTTGTTTTGTAGTATTATAACAACAAGGGCAGTTCAATTGTTATGATACAGAAACCTGTGCTTTTCATAGGATACTTATTATATGCGTTAATGTGCCTGAGAGTATTTCTGGTTATAATGATTAATCTCACAAAAAAAATATCTGTTAAAAAAAAATGTGAATAATATTTTATTTAGTTTTCTAAAATAATAACAGCAGAACAGGAAGAATGTACACATTGTAGCAAATGTAAGAAACACTTTAAAAATCAACTGACTTAACTGATTTGTTGTTTGTTAGATAATTATTGGCAACAATTTGGATAATCAATAGTTTGAGACCTTCTTTACAGCAGAACTGAGCTGAGCTGTTTTTTAAAAAAAGTGTGTTTACATACGAGGTCTGTCTGTACTCGGAATAGGGAAATACATTCTGAATATTCTGGGCTCTAACAGCACATTACAACTGTCACATTAAGAAAGAATCATTAGACCTAGTAGTTAGTATGTGTTGCAGTCCAAAGCGTTCCAAAAGCGCATGAAGATAGAAGCCTTTTTACACTTTAACATACTTACTTCAACATGGCAACACGATCAATAATTCAAAATTAGTTCATATTGAATGTCCACCTAAGGTTGATAATTATTTACCAGGGGATCAACTTTTACGGTCTGTGGATCAATCTGCAATAACACACCTGATAAGCTGTATGTTTTTTAACCACTCATGTAGAGAAATGAAAATGACGAATAAAGCAGTATATTCCAATATCAAGCCACTTTTTAAATATTATATTTTCAGTAGCAGTTCAAGATTGTAGTTAGTTAATAGTTAAGTAACATTTAGCTAATTTGTGTAAATAAATTCATCTTAATTTTGTGTTACTGAGTAGTGAAGCACATAAAGGCACTGCAACATTTAAGTGTCGCTACAGCATAAAAGTGACTTTTTTATTGAGATTATATATTCCTGCAATCCAACATATTTGTCAAAAGTATAGGGTAAGGTTTTGAATACTTTTTTATTTGTCTGAAGTTTTATCAGAATGTCAATATCATTATTTATCACAAAATAATTCTGCTGTAGCCTAAACATCCCTTGTAAAAGGATTCAGAACTCCAAAAAAGAATAGTGCGATCTACGAAGAGAAAATCTATTCAATTGAATCAATTCTACAAAAATCTTGAATCCTGTCGGTATAAATCCTTTATAAATCCCGCAGTGTGAAATGCTTTTTTCTTGGGTCAGTTATGTTCAGCGTGTATCTCTAATTTTGGACTGTACAAAAAAGCAGATGGTAATGTTATGGTTTGATGCAGGGGGATGGAGGTGTTTCTCTCGGTGTCTCGCTGCTAGTTCCCTGGGATGGGTCTAATGTCTGGTGATTGAGACTATGTGCTTGCACTCTGTGTTGGATCGCAATGCTTCAGGTGATAAAGTGAGTGTGTGTTCTTCCCCGTCGTTATTGCCACAGGTTAAGGCCGTTTTTTTTAATTTAAATTTTTTTACAATATACAATACATCACCAATCCGTTTTGTGCTGGCCTTTAAGTCGACTAGCCCACCCTAGGACTGTCTCAACCACTTTAGACTATTGCCATACCACCAACATCTTGTTACCACCAGTTTCCACAGGATAAGTGCCAGCTGTCACTAGATCATGTCTTGTCTGTATGCTATGTGCTACTGCATTGTTAGAGTTCTCTGTACAGTGCGATTGTGTAAGAGTGGCACTGATGGTAAGGTGGATCCATCCACCTGAGAACATCTTACTGCTGTAGTGGAGCAGCTCCGAGGACAGGCAGCATGTGAGGGCCACTTCACAGGCACCTAACCCAGGGAAGGCACCGGAGCTTCATTTAATACTTCATTAAGTGCAAGTGACTAACGTTTGGATGTGCACTGCATCTTCATCAGAGTCAAATGGTATTGGCAGATACAAGAGGAAAAGGCAGTAGCATAGCAACACTTAATCAACAAGACGGTGCAATACAGTACAGACAGGAAAACTATTTACTGGACAAATGGAGAATATCCCAGATATCACAGAAACAGAAAAAAAATACTTATTTTTCATCCATGTCGTATTGTAATGACTGGGAATGTAGACTTATAAAATGTAAGCCCCACTTTCTTCCGGTGAATGAGTTTTGTAAGGGAGTTTGGAGTTGAAACAGTCCGGTGCTGTTGTCTGTTTGTGTACCGATGACACGGGTAGCTTTGTGTTATTGAGTTGTTTTGATGCTGGCTACATGTCACCAGCTCTGCCATTGATCTATACTGTTGCTGTAGAACTATAGCTTCAATGCCGTCCTCTCTCCATCTGCTTGAAAATGGCTCATGATAGGTCTGTCAATATCAGTCTGACTGCATATAAAGTCCTCTAAAGTCCCAATTTCTGGGGTTGTAGTACATTGTTGCAGTTGCTGTTGATCATATCACACATGTCCGCTCATATAGCAGGGATGCAAGGTTACTGCAACATTGTCTTATTCTAGCTCCTGTGTGTGTGTGCGTGTGTGTGTGTGTGTGTGTCAGTATTCTTGTTAAAAATAGAAATTCTGAGCTGCAGAGTGGTGAGTATGATTTGACTGTTGTACTGATGGAATCGGTGCTGTGAAATGTTAGGCTGCAACCGTCATTTTCATTATCAATGAATCTGCCAATTTCTTTCTTGATCTCTCTATTAAACTAGCAAATGTTTTGCATTTTTTCTTGAAAAGAGACTCAAATGATTAGTTGATTATCAAAATAGTTGGAAGCGCAGGTAAAAATGGAAGAAATGTTATATGAGAAGCAGATTACAAAACAGGGAAGATTCTTAATACAATATCATTTAGAAGTCTAATTATAAAACAGGGGAAATTAGAAAGAAGCCTTTAGACTTTTTCACATAAAGGCCTGAGTAACTCTACAGTTGAGTTTATTATTTATTTATTATATTAAATTTAATTTATATATATTATTTATTATTATTTTAGAATTTACAGTAGTTCAGCCACCATTTTTATGGCATTCTGCTGTTGTTGGTGTTAGGTTTTTCAACCCCAATGCTTTCCAACTTTATCACTTCTGTAATAATACTGTATATCCACGCATT
>CALSBV010011050.1:5506489-5517890 GCA_943590825.1 Bovichtus diacanthus | reverse complement strand
TGTGTGTGTGTGTGTGTGTGTGTGTGTGTGTGTGTGTGTGTGTGTGTATTTGCGGGGGGGAGTAGTAGTGTAAGAGAGAAAGTGAGATGCATGGCACCCCTCACTTCTCTGTAGTCTGTTTCTCTCTTCCTCGCTGCTTCTCACTGCAGTGCTCTTATGTAATCTGATTGATCATAGCGGAATGCTCTAGTGCAGAGTAGATGGGAGAAAAAAGGAGAGGAAAGGAACAAGGCTGTGGGGAAGTAGGGAGAGGAGGCTCTGTGACTGAGGAACCATGACGTGAAATTGTGAAGTCACAATACGTGAGAGGTGTTTTTCTCTCACTGCAGTTACTAAATGATGCAGTCACCAAACCCTAAACACGACCAACTATCTGAGTTTATAGTCACTCTTCTTGTTGTCTGAACAGCTAACCCTTCTCCATTCCTGTCTCTTAATCACGTTCTTATGCAACTATTTTGCAGTTTTGAATTATTTCCATATAAAACACTCTTCCCTCTAGCACCAACCTCAGGTCAAAATATCAGAGTATTGTAGAGTATTGTGACTTTAAAGCACATGATATCTCGTAGTCTAATGGACAGCACATCATGACATTTGCTAAACACATTGATGATCCAAGAGATACAGTGATTGCATTACTTGCCCAGTGCCACCACCTAATTTTTGCCCACGCTAATCAATTATAAAAACGTACATTTGTGTAATACTAAGCTTGTTATCAATTTAGTCTCAAAGCAAGAAGCAAAAGAGCCTATTTGTCAGTATTTTTGGATTCATACCCAATGCAAATAAAGAAACTGATAACGTTAACACACCTTCAAGAGTGGGGCTGCCAAAATGGGCACCTCAGCGAAAGCTCGACCGGAGAAGCTAGACACAGCCATATAATGGTAAAGTTCAAAGAAAGCGTTCTACAGTTATTGAGCGTCATCGACAAATATCTTTTCTTGTAAAATGTCCTGTGTAATCTGTAACACTGGTGCGGTCATGAGTTAATTAACCTTTGGGAGAATTTCCTCATCATGGCATCCTTACTTAACTCTTGTGATTTTAATGACCTAGGGATGGTAATGTTGGTTGGTCTTCGGTCAGTTAGTCAGTCAGACAGTCAGACACTATAGTAGACTGGAATATCTTGACCACAACTGGAAAGATTGCAGGACTCTAGTTACCATAGGTACCATCAGGGCTCAAGACTTGAAGTCCCGGGGACGATAGAAAATGTGTTTGGGACGCAGTAAACTCACTATTAACGTGTTCAGGGGACAAACCATATTCTTTCTCTGATTATGCTACATTGTGAACAGCATCAATCTCAGCTGTACTTTGTGTTTAGTGCTGATTAGCATATGTTAGCGTGCTAAAAAATTGGGGCGAAATGCCAGCATAATAATAATAATAATACATTTCACTTGTATAGCGCTTTTCTAGAAACTCAAAGACGCTTGACAGAATAAGTAGAACAAAGGTAAATAAATCAACGAACAAAAAGGAAGGATAAGGAGAAGAGACGGTCAGTAGTTAAAGGCAGTGTTGAACAGGTGAGTCTTAAGGGATGTTTTGAATGTGGTGACTGAGTCTCTGATGGTTTGAGGTAGTGACTTCCAGAGGGTGGGAGCAGCGATGGAGAAGCAGACAGGAGGTTAGCAGCAGCAGAACCGAGGGTGCGGGTGGGAGTGAGTCTGGCTCTGGGGGATGTCAGTCAGGTAGGATGGGGCCAGGTTATGGAGGGCTTTGTAGTTCATGAGGAGGATTTTGTACTGGATTCTCTGGCGGATAGGGAGCCAGTGGAGCTTGCAAAGGACGGGGGTGATGTGGTCACGGGTCCGGGAGTGGGTGAGTAGACGGGCAGCAGAGTTCTGGATGTAATGGAGTTTATTGCATAGAGCCCTCTTCACACCCGGCCAGTCTCTGCGCAAAGTGGCAGTGTTGTTGAATTGTCGGTTAAGGAAAGTTACACAAATGTAATAGATATGCTTTTATTCCCTTAATTCCCTTAAATTTATCATGTGATAAATTAAATTTCATTAAGTTTATGGCAACATTTTCACAGCTCATTTGGTCTTAGTTTTAATCGAGTAAAGAAACTAACTAACTAAAAATGAAACTAGGATCAATCTAATCCATCCCTTGCATAGAAGCCTGTTCTACACACTCAAATGTCTGTGCTCCGTGTTGTCTTGCTTCTTTAAACAGAAAAAAGTAAGATAACATTTATTTTCTCTGTGATGTGACCCTCAGTTGTCGCAGCAACCTACATACTGTGAGTTGAGCAGGTGTGGGTGTGTGTGTGGGTGGGTGTGGGTGTCGGAGAGGGAGAGCAGAGCATGCAAAGAGTTTGAATAATGGGCTTTGCGTAGCATCTCATACATCATGGCTGATGTGTGGATGGATGGCTGGCTGGCTGCAGCCTATTTCTAGGAGACCTACCTATGGCAAAGAACCAACACACACTGACAGGTTGCTGCTGCAGTGCTGTATTTTGCTTTGGTCCCAGAGGCTGGCTGCAGCCTCTCAAAGACACCAGTAAACTCTATAAAGTCTAACTTCATGTGAAGTGTCCCATATGTGATAGAGCTCAGAGAAAACAGTAGCAGGGCTCAGCAGTGCTAACCATAAACATTGCGGTTCTCAGCCCCTGAGAGACCACAAAAGGCATCTTGAATAGCTTTGATATTTGAGGGAAAAACTGTTCTATCCAAGTTTATGAAATATCTAAGACTTCTTAAATTTCACAACTGGAATCACCTCTTAGTGTTAGCCGGCTTTGTGAAGACAGTTTGTGGTCTTAGTCAGTCTTACTAATGCAGTCATGAGTATATCTGTACAGCATCACTTTATTATAATGTATTTATTTATTTAAAGTTGTTGATCTCAGACAAATGCCAACACTGATGTGCACTTTATCAGTTCTCCATAATCCATATTGCATAAAGTTAAATAAGCTTATCATCATTCACAAGCTAGTCTGAAAAGGTCACATAGAACAGCCGAAACAAATTCAATAATATGGCATACACATAGGCTACACTTCAATAATAAAAAATAAAAGAACAGCTAATCATCAGTTCAGTTCAGTTGAGTCACTTTATTATCCCAGATGGGAAACTTGATTTGCAGTCAGGTGCACAGCTCTGATACAAACACACCTACTGCATGCCATAACATTTACACTCTCCTGTCACAAGGACAAGGACAAAGCATTTTGTTGTTTGATTTAAAGACTGAAGAATTTCTCTCCTGCTCCGTGAACCTGGATATCAAAAGGAAATTATTTTTTTCTTTTTTTAAATGTAACATGTGACAAAATGTGGTAAATATGCTCTCTGTAACTTGTAAATTCAGCCCTCTCCCGTAGAAACACTATAGGATGCTATGGTGTCTGGCCAGCTATCTTGGAGATCAGGCTAAACAACCAGATTGCTATAGACTAGACCGGCACATACAGGTACTTCACTAAACGGTATCGCTGCGTCCCTTTAGCCCACCCTGTACCGGTATATGTTATTGCAATTTGATTTGATTTTAACAAGTTTGTATGCATTTATTTCTTGTTAAACAAACAGACATGTCTAATAATTATTTTGCGACCTTGCCTGAACCTTATCATTTGTGATACCTTATCACAAATCTTGGGAAATGTCGTACTTACGCGTGTGTTGTCATTTCCGATTCATCCTACGTTTCTGTGTTGCTGGTAGCGTACTTTAGCTGCTCAGTTATTGTTGTTATATTCTGCATCACAGTGGCTAGCTACCCATCATATATCTAAACCTACACTAGTACTTCTCAAACACTCATCACTCTCTCCTTAAATTTCTTCTCTTAGCGACTCTAGTGCTAAATCCTCAGTTGTTTACACTCTGGCTCTGCTAATGTTAGCTACTGTAGCTTGGTAGCTAGCGATGCCATCTCTCTCTCCCTCTTCTGCTCTCTCCTGCTCGGTATGTTGCTTCGCTATTCCTCTGCCTCCTTTAGTGATAATAGTACATGTATTAAATGTAGTTTATATGCAGGGTTGGAGGCGAGTTTTAGAGGGCTAGAAGCGCGGCTTCATGGAAAACAATACGGCCAATTTTATTTGTTATAGTGTACCGTCCTCCTGTTCCGTATTTTGAATTTATATCTGAATTCTCAGAGTTCTTATCGAGTTTAGTCCTTAAAACAGATTAACTAATCAATTGTAGGTGACTTTAATATTCATGCAGACGTCGATAACAACAGCCTTCATATTGCGTTTATCTCATTATTAGATTCCATTGGGTTCAGTCAGAATGTACATGAACCAACTCATTGTTTAAACTCTGGACCTTGTTCTGGCATATGGTATTGAAATTGAACATTTATTAGTCTGTCCACATAATCCTCTTTTATCAGACCATTTTTTAATAACTTTAAAAAGTCCTGTTACTGGACTACAAGCCATTAAGCAAAATATCCTACGCTCGATGTCTATCTGATAGTGCTGTAGCTAAATTTAAGGAAGTGATTCCAGCGACACTTGGTTCATTACCCTGTCACAATTTCAATGTAACAGAGGACTCCTGTGATAACTTTAGTCCCAAATGAATCATCTTGTTGATAGAATTGCTGCCTCATTACCAATGACACTCGACTGTCGCTCCTCTAAAACAGAAGATAATAAAACAGAGAAAGTTCCGTGGCTTAACCCCTAAACCTGCAAACTAAAACAAAAGTCGAGAAAATTTGAAAGGAAATCGTGTTCCACCAAGCTGGAAGAATCTCGCTTAGGCTGGCTAGATCGTCTTAAAACATATAAAAAGGCTCTCTGTGATGCCAGAGCAGCTTATTACTCTTCATTAATAGAGGACCATAAGAGGAACATAAGAACAACCCCAGGTTTCTTTTCAGCTCTGTAGCCAGGCTGACAGAGAGCCACAGCTCTACTGAGCCTTTTATTCCTGTATCGCTCAGTAGTGACGACTTCATGAGCTTCTTTAATGACAAAATTATTATTATTAGAGACAAAATTAATCACCTTCTGCCCTCAATCGGTAACAACTTCACTTCAACCACCGGAACCTTAAAAAAAGCTGTAACACCTGAACTATATCTATTCTGCTTTTCAACCTTAACCAACTAACTTCAACACTTTCTTTGTCTGAGCCATCAACCGATTCCAACTAAGCTGTTTAAAGAAGTTTTACCCTTAATTAAAACTTTGTTATTAAATATGATCAACCTGTCTTTATTATCTGGCTATGTACCAGAATCATTTAAAGTAGCTGTAATAAAACCTCTTCTTAAAAAGTCCAGTCCAGAGGTTTTAGCCAACTATAGGCCGATATCTAACCTTCCATTTCTCTCTAAGATCTTTGTGAAAAAGCAGTCGCAAAACAGTTGATTTTTTTTTCATAACAATAGTTTATTTGAGGTTTTTCAATCTGGATTCAAAGTTCATCATAGCACAGAGACGGCACTGGTGAAACTTACCAATGACCTTCTATTGGCATCAGACAAAGGACTTGTCTCTGTTCTGGTCTTGTTAGACCTTAGTGCTGCATTTGACACCGTTGACCATGCCATTGAAATTTGAAAGACGGAGGGAAGTCTGGCAATGGGTAGAGAGAAAAACTCCATTTGGGGGAGATCAGTAGACCGGTGCCGCCTGCTCTGCTAGTGGGTCTAGGTGAATGGGTAAAGGAGTAGGCTGTGGAGAGAGCAGCAAACATCTGGTGTGATCCAAGTCTCCTTTGACTTCCTTGCGCTCAGAAAATGCTGTTTCCTTACATTTCAGACCTGAGTACTTGGGTGGCTACAGCTGTGTTAGCCCAATCCCCACTCAGCCACCCAGATGACCCTGATTTATGGCTAGCAATTGAAACTCACTCAACAGCTATCAAGGCTAGCAGTAAACCAAATACAGTTTAAGCAGAAACGCATATTAAAAGCAAATACACTTTAACTTGGTAAACTTAGTAACCAATATTCTCACAGTCTAGCAGAAGATTCCTTTAGATTCAGATGCACTGTGAAATGACAAGTGAAAATGGGGCCATTGACACTCTGCTGCTCAATTATTAATGTTGTCTATGAGAAAGCTGCATTAGGCGCTGCACTGCCTTGCTGCTGATGCCAAAACACTAAAAGAAATTTTCTTAGCTAGCTGTATTGCTTTAATAAAAATACAATATTCAATACAATCATTTTAGAATTATCTTCTTGATCAATAAGGACTTAGGTCACACAACGTTCATGACCCACACTGCACGACTCTCTCTCTCCTTCTTACTTAATTATGTCAAAGTCTGTCCTTTTCATGCTGTCTCGTTCATAAATAGACAGAAAAGGATGAATGGGAATATGTTTCTGCTTATCCACCAAGGCACTGATTGGTGTTTCTTTACAATGTAGAAATTTTTGTATTTCTTAAGTCAGGACAACTTTATTGTATTCCCAGAGCCATTAACTTCCGTTTGCACGTATCCTATACAATTTCATGTCATGTGTTTTTGGAAACAATACTATTAATTTGTAGTTTGATCATCAAAAATAACAAGTTTTGACTCAGCTCTTTGAAATTTAGGTTCAGTCAATATTTGGCTAGGGTTAGGCTAAGTTACTATTGCTAATGTTGGGGTCAGTGTTTGTATGTATTAATGTTAATGAGCAAGTATAATGTTTCAACAAAAAGTTTATCGAGTTAGTCTGCTAACTTTTATCAATCAGCACTAAATTCAAAGTTCAGCCGATGTCATTAATTTTGTAGTATTTGGTCACAACTGAGAAATTAGGATTTTGACCTTATGATGGCGGTAGGTGGAAAGTTAAGGGATCACCAATGTTACAGTTAATCTGTCCTGTGGGAAACATGAATGTCTGTAACAAATTCCATGGCAATCTATATAGTAGATGCTTCACTGGATTAGTAAAATATTTGACAAGCTGTTGGCGCTAGAGGAAACGTCGGAGGGTAACCAACATCTTTAGGATTCATCCTCTGGGCACCATGGATTTCTGTACGGAATTTCATGGCGATCTATTTTATAGTTAATGAAACATCTCAGTCTGGGCCAAAGTGGTGGACTGACCAACACACCAATGTTGTTTGGAAAAAAAACCTATTTGGGTTGAGTTCACGTGATTAATATTTGGTGACTGCATAAAGTGCTGCAGGGATGACGTATTTTGGATTTCCGACCCCAGAAGTAAACATCGCACTGGTTCCTTTGACAAAAATCCAATGGGATTTTTCCATTTCATTTTGAATTGTTGGAGAAAATGTCCACAGACTTTATTTCAGGGTTCTAACTAAAAACCCATTCAAAAGTACCATTGGCTTTGGGATAAGGGAACCGGAAGTGCTAACTAATTTCCGGGTTTTAGGACTCATTCCTGCACCACTATGATGGGATTATGATTGGAATGGGGACACAAATCTTGTGGGAGCAGTCTGTTTTAATTTTGCTGCGGGTGGTCAAAGAAATAAACAGCGGGTTATGGCTGGGATATGGCTAGCGCAGAATTTAGCTCGCCAGCTGCACACTCCCGTTCTGAGCTGGCTTTTGTATCAGCAGAACTCCGAGCACGTCTTTAAGTATGATGTAATTATATCTATATTCTCATCAGACACCACCATGTTTCTCATTAACGTGAAATGGACAAAAAGGAAAAGCAGTCTGGCGAGAGTGACCTTCTCTTCACAAACACCACTTTGACACAACACAGCGTTTTCTACAGTTACTATGGTGTCTTCCTGATATTAGCAGTTTATCCCTTATCAACTTCTCACAGACTTCATCTTAATTTATTATCATTTTGTGGGTTTTTGTTTTGAAATTGGCCTCACGTACTGCAGTACCACTCTCCGACTGAACTTAGAATGATGCGCTGATTGGGCCTTTTACCAAAACACAAATATCCCTTTGTGACATTGACAGAATTGTTTTTGACAGATCTATTTACAGAGTGTTTTCTGGTGCGGGTGGGAGCAGACACACAATCTGCCGGAGTAGAATACACACACTCCAGGCGCGGGCGATAATGGTCAGATATCCCGTGAGAGCCGACAGGAGTAGGATTAAGAAAACAGTCCTGCGCAGAGCTCTAATTCAATATTTCTGGTTAATGTAGCATCAAAACCAGGGCAGTTATTTTGATTATTTTTTAATGTTCTTTCTTGAGCTGCCTAGAGGAATTTTTCATTTTTTCGTGTCTCCTCGTATTGTTTACTGGAAATTGCGCTGACTCTAAAATGTGCTTCATATTCAGTCTGAACACACCGTTACAGTGATGCCATTGGAGACACTTGTTATGGCTGGGTATGGACTACAACCTCACGATACGATACCTAGCACGTTACTGAGGCCACAATACGATACAT
The DNA here is from genome assembly GCA_943590825.1 of Bovichtus diacanthus. NCBI lineage: Eukaryota > Metazoa > Chordata > Actinopteri > Perciformes > Bovichtidae > Bovichtus > Bovichtus diacanthus. Next base: position 5,509,543 of record CALSBV010011050.1, on the reverse strand, counting down.
ATTGCGATACATGTTGATTTGGAATAATGACTTAAACAAAATTTACTACAACAGCTGTTCTTTACTATTCTGCAACTCAAAACACTTCAAATTCAGGCACGGCTCCCATATCTTTGACTTCAGTTTTGCCGATAGTGGATAGAGTTTTTCATTCATGCTGCTAGCTTGAATACTGTACACATTTGTTTTAAACTGTTGTTTGTGTAATGTGGATTGGCCTTTGCTGCCACCTAACTGCACCATAGCTGATCTGTCGTTTTTGAAACTGCCGTCTCAGCATTTGATGCTGTATCGATACTGTAGCATCTGCATCGATGAGCGCATCAGCAAGGACTACGTCACAATATATTGCCTAATCAATTTTTGGAGCACAGCAGTAGCACATGTTGAACTACCATGGTGCGGCTAAGTAGGGGTCATGGCCATCATGGTTTCATCTTGCTCTGAAGCATGATCATAATATTCCTGGAATGGGTAGGTTTGCAAACCAAACATGTATGCAACAAATCAACAATTGTGAAGTTTATCATATTCAGTGTGTGTTGACAGTGATAATAGTTCTATGATTAGATGGTATTTTGATTAGACTGATTATATTGAGAAGTGTTTCTTTCCCTCGACCAGTATGTTAAAGAGGTGGACAGATGTGATTTAGAATGTTGTTATTATTATATATAGTTGAAAATACCACACACACACACACACACACGCACACACAAGCCTTGCTGATGTCAGCTCATTTGCAAGGTTTACCCAGTTGGCCATGAACTGTGATTTTTGGCAGGTTGCCAATATGCAGGCACACACTTATAAATACACACATGTTAATTTGTTGGGTACAAACGTGTGTGTGTGTGTGTGTCAAAGGTTAGACAGGCTTTCTCTTTCTTACTGCAGTCTATAGCAAAGATACATTATGTAGAATGAACTGTTTTAGATATTGAAAATAGAAACATTTATGTAAATATAAGTGCATTTGTTGTTTTTCGTACAGTTCAGTCATAAGTTTTGGGGCAGTTGTGTGTTTTTCAATATGATGGCTCTGTACTCCAGCTCACTGGATTAGGTGTTAAACCCTCTAATTAATGCTGAGAGTAAATACTTGAGCATCATAATCACTGTTCTTCTCTAGTACAACAAGTAAAATACAATACAGATATACATGTTATTAAATATGTAAGAATGTGCATCTGTGTATTTCTCTGGCTGTACCTGTACATTGACCTGCAGTAATTATACAGTAAATGTTTCTAAACAAACAGGACTGGGAAAGCCTGATTTAGCTGGCCCATGAGTGCAGCCTGATGGTAAAATACACCATTGATATGCTGTGGATATTGTGCAGTCAGCTGAACCAAACATTTGATAGATTGGTCACTATTCGGCTTTCACTAAGTAAATACAATAAACTTCAAATACATAAGAACTAAGACATAAATGAAGATAATTTGGTACATACCTGAATACCTGAAATGATGTAACTCTAATTTCTGATCCATGTTAGAAAATGAGTATTGCGGTGGATAAAAATTCCGATATAGTCCGTAGCTTTCTGGTTATCTATAACGTAGGATGGTATGCTTTACAAGTGCTCTACCCGTGGTGGAAGAAGTATTGAGATATTTTACCTAAAGGTTCTCAATACGATATTCAGAGGATTAATATAGCAGCAAAACAACTGTTTGCTATATAAAGATATACAGTAGTTTAGTAATGTTGTTCTGAGCAGAGACTGAAGGCACACTGCCTCTGTTTGTCTTGTAATCCTAGTTTCTCTGTGCTTTGTTTTGGGAGGCAGTCCGGCCCTGTGTAAATGTAAGTGCACGTGAGGCCTGTGTGTAGGTAGCTAAACGTAACGCCCACCCTCTGGTTGACACTGTTTGCTCTGTCAGCACTGTTGCCATTGTTAGCATTGTTTTCGCTATTGGCACAATTAGCTGCTAACCGCCGAGTCAGCCTTCACCATGTTGAGAACTGTGTGGAAGCAAACCATATGCTCTGAATAACGTATTGGGAACCTTAAAGAAAAAGCTGCAAGTATCAAAAGTACTTGTTTGGCAGCAGAATGGCTCTCTTAGAGTGTTGTTGTTATCACTGATGCATTACTGTTTAGGAAGTATATTACACACAGCAGGTACGTACCTTTTCAGACAGTTTGTCTAACCCTAATATAATGACAAATGATTTGTCTTGGCTTTCTGTCATAATAAGTGAATACAGAACATCTGTGTTCATTGCTTTTTTTCTTATTATGCTGGCCCGTTGGAGGCAGTAGAACCAGTAGTAAACACAACCTCTGACATATTTTAACCTTATCACCGTTTCCTAAAACACCCCATAGAGCTGAGGAGGGCTGCAGAATACTTATTGATGAACCCACAATTCTCTGTGAGTTCATCAATAACAATGACACCCTTTCAAATTACACACAGTCATTTGATCCATTGTTTGTATCAGAATATTGATAAGTGCAGCTACCTTCTTGGAAAGAGACGCCCTGTACATAACTGACATACATTAAATTATCAACATGATGGCAGGAGATTGAAGCCTTTTATGTTGGATTTCAAATACTGTGTCTCCAATGATAGTCCAATACTATAAAAATCAATTCTATCTAGAATGGCAAATGTCTTAAGCCACTTAATTATTGCAGCAAAAAATGTATACAACTAAATATATATATACTCATAATGTTGACATACTGTATTTAGTTATGTTCACGGTCTTTCTTTGTCTTTTTTCAGACATTTTCTAGAGCCTCTGATCCCATTGTGTGTCCGAAGTCACATCTCCCTTCTGTAGCGCCAATGAGCAATACAACAGCAGGACACAAGCTGTTTTGTATGTCCAGATTTGAGTCTAGGCACAGATAGCAGCCTGTGTGAGCTCCGTGAATTTCTCTGCAGATACTTATTAATGTTTTACTGCGTCACAAACAACAGCTTAATTGGCCCTTTCTGCCGACACAGCACAAACATAGCAAAATGAAGAGTAGAATTGGAAATGTGTGTGTGTGTGTGTGTGTGTGTGTGTGTGTGTGTGTGTGTGTGT
>CALSBV010011050.1:5463893-5486334 GCA_943590825.1 Bovichtus diacanthus | reverse complement strand
CACACACACACACACACACACACACACACACACACACACACACACACGGAAAAGGAAGATGAACAAATTTACCGTAGGTTGTTCTCAGATCAGGGCTTTCTTGAGGTGAGACACCAGCCTGATGAAACACACAGAGGAGGAGGTGGTCGACACAGAAACAGGGAGAATGAGTTTGCTTACTGACCTGTTCATTCTTGGCTGAAGTCATCTACATACTTCGTTATACCAAGTGGTTCCTTAGTTAGCACTAATGCACAATTGAAAGCAGGAGGAGAAGGAGGCTGCAGTTTCCATCAAACAGTTTAGATTAAACTGCTGGTCTGATCAGCTTTGTGTAGCTGCTTTCCTTTAATTACAGCTACCACTGCCAATGCACTTCTGTTCGAATGTAATCAGTTATCTAAACCTACCAAACCAGAAAGAGACAGCATCCTACTCTATCTGCACTTTTATATATTTGATGTGAATGTGTGATTATATCTCCACAGTTTTACATTTGAGCTGTATCTGCAATGATCTTTGCAGCAGACATATTAGTTTTTGCCCTACATGTAAGTGGAACATACATGTAACTGCAGATAAACTATTGCACATTGCAATTGTTTTTATAAGTCTTTACAATTCGTTTCACTATATTTTTCCTAATCCATCGACCGATTTTCTGCTGCTTATCCGTGGACGAGTTGCGGTGGTGATCCACTTTAACCGGCTCCTTTACATGCAAAGGAGCATTGTCGCCAGCATACTCTGATCTCTCTCCGGATGTCTGACCTCCTTCCTAAGGGTGAACCCAGCCACCCTACAAAGTGAACACATTTAGGCTGCTTGTGTCCGCAATCTAATTCTGTTGGTCACTAGTCAGAGCTCATGACCATAGTCGAAGGTTGGAACAAAGACTTTGAGATGTTTGCTCTCATCCTGACCACTTCATATTTCACAGCAAACTGCCCCAGTGCATGCTGGAGGTCACAGTCTGATGAAGCCAACACAACTATATCATCTGCAAGAAGCAGAAAAGCAAGTCTGAGATCCCAAAACCAGGCACTTGCCTCCCTCTAGTCGCGCCTTGGGATCCTATCACAAAACTAATCGGTTACAAAGGACAATCCTGGAGCTCCCACTGAAAACGGGTTTACTGCTGAGAATACAGGCACAGCTCTCACTCCGATTATATAGGGAACGGATGGCTCCTAACAACAATGGCCCCGGTAACCCATACTCCCGCAGTAGCCCCAACCAGACTACGAGGGGGAAAAGCCTTCTCCAAGCCCACAAAACAGTGGAGGAGCAAACGATAAAGAGCTTGTCCATTGTTCCACAACTAGCATCTGCATTGTTCCTCCTGGATCTGAGGTTTGACTTAGGTTCTTCTTTCATAGCACCTTGGCATAAGCTTTCCCAGGGAGGCTGAGCAGTGTAAGAGCCTAATAATTGGAGCACATCATTCGCTACCACTTTTTTAAAAACGGGAACCACCATTCTGGTTTGTCAGCCAAGACTGCCTAACAATATCCAGAGCCTTGAGCATCTTAGGGCCAATCTCATCCTCCCCTGGTGCCTTGCTGCTGAGGAGCTTCTTCATTACTTAGACCTCTGCCAGGGATATTGGTGTGGCTTTCCCAGAGTCTTCAAACTCTGCCTCCTTCACAGGGCCATGATCCTATGTTTGTTTGAAATTAGATTCCTGCTTTATTTTGAAGTACTCTATCCTCAAGCTTCATGTCTAGTTTTAGTTCCTGTCTTTTCCCGCCTTTGTGATTGTCTATCCCACCCTGATTTGATCCACCTGTGTCTAATCACCCTGCTCTAACCCTTGTGCAATTTAGTCTGTGGGAGTTCCCTCTTTCAGTGTCAGTTTGTCTGTGTTACTTTTTGTTAATTCAACCTGACTGCCGTGTGATCTGCAATTGGGTCATCTTTTGAACCACACTGTAACATTACGAACTGAACTAAAACAAGACATGAAGTACCACCAGACATGACACATGAGGAGAGTGAACTTCAAAATAAACCATTCAGGGTCAGCAGTCCTCCTCCCCTGCTGAACATAGTCTGGAACAAGTCCTGCTTCACAACTCCAAGCAGCCGGCTCACACTCACATTTTATGTCCCCAACCTCACTTGAAAAATTCTTCTGGAGGTGGAAGCTAAAGGCCTAGCGGACAGAGGCCTCAGCTAGAATTTCCCACTTCACCCTCACTACACGATGGGGTTTACCAGGTCTGTCCGGCAAAGCACCACTCAGGTTCAGATCTGGTACTCCATTCCTCCCAATCACCCCATTACAGGTTTCTCCTTTGTTGTCCACCCAGAGACTCTATGAAGGCTGCATACTCCAAACAGCTGTTCGGTGCTTTGTCACAAACAACAGTCAGAGCCTTTCTCTCAGCGACTCACAGTTGCATATAGGCAAACCTCTTGTTCTTCGGAGAGAACAAGCACACAGCGCCACACAGCAACGAGCTCATGAGTATCCCCACACCTGCCCATTGCCTTTTACCCTGGGTAACTTCAGAAAAGGAGAGAGTCCAGCCCCTCTCCAGGAGTTTGGTTCCAGTGCCATGCGTAGAGGTGAGCCCAACGATAACCGACCTATAGTTGGTACTGCTCCACATCCCGGACTAGCTCTGGTTACTTCCCAGCCCTTCCATGTCACTAGAACCGGTGTGCGATGCCAGGGGTCAGCGCGCCCATGTCCCCATCGTTGTCTGCCGCCCAACTGACAGTGCTAACAACCCTAATGGTATGCCTGCAGGTGGTGCTCCCTGTAGTTCGTTCTGTAGTTCTTGACCCATGGGGCGTGGCCACCAAAGATTTTCCGGCGAGCTTGCCTCCTAGTTCTGGCTCCAAGAGGGGGCTCTGGTTTCCATGTTCTGGGGGAAATGATGCAGCTCCTTCTTGGTCAATCCATCCATCTTTTTTGTGTGATATGAAACATATTGTAAACTCTGATTTTTAAAAAAATATGCTATTCAAATATTTTACTAGTGTTGCAGTTTATTTAGGGAAACAACATGTCTGCCATCTACTGCTGCCTAAAGAGTAACTGGCCAGAAACTGAATTACTGCCAAAACTTTGCTCTACTTTAAAAAAAAAAAAAAAAAAAAAGAACCAACAGACACTGCAAAGATGCTGTCAGCGAGGGGACAGAGAAATGCTAGTTTATGCCAAATTTGTTTTTGCAGTGACAGTGCTTCTTTGATGAAGGATAAGCCAAACCTTTAAAACAACAACGCTCAAACTTACCAAACATTAAAACAAAGCTCAAGGTTTGATTTTTGATCATTGTCATTTAGTAAACTGCAGAGATCAGAGCTCACACAGCCTCATAGATAAACTCAGCACATTTCAAAACAGACCCTTCCATATGCTTAACTATAATGCAATATGAAATGTTTTGCTTCCCTGCTTTGCGGAACTTTACACACTCCTCACCTTTTGCAATAACTGCACCAAAAATCATCTTCTGTCTCCTAACCTCTCTGCTTAGGGGCATTCTGCTTATTTTACGCATGAATATCAGTTTATTCGTCATTTTAGTACCCAACCTGTTAGAACAATTGTATAATGTCTTCCGTGGCTCTGGGGGAGCTCTGTCAAGTCTGTGAAAATAACCCTGATTATGTGAAGCTCCAATGAAAGATGTAGTCAAGTTGCATTTGGGAAGTGTAGGATCCAGTGTTTGAGGTATTTATCTCTCACAAGTCTCGATCGGCCCAGAAACGCTGTCAAATAATCAAAGTTTGCAGACATGGCACGACTTCTAACATTTGATTCAAACATTTTGAAGTAGTAATTATCTTTTTTAGAAATGACATTAAGTCGATAGATGATATCATAGCATGCTAATTTGTCAAATACAGCATTTGGAAAATGAGAAAATATGAGGCCCAGTCGGGGGTAATGGGCTGAGCAATGTGAATTTGATACTGAGGCAAATGAGTTTTAAAGTGTAATGGTTTTTTCACTTTGTTTCTCAGTAATCGTGTGAATAGAATAATTGTAGGGGTAAAATCCATCCACAGGGTTGTTGATTTCACTTATTTATACTTGAACTTAAAAATTGGAACTAAACATTTATTGAATAAACTATTTTATCTGAAGTGTTCAAATGAGCAGTTACAATTATGCCATATAAGAAGTCGAAGTGCAGATGTTGAGGTGGAGGGGGATCCTGTAGAGACACATACATACACACACACACACACACACACACACACACACACACACACACACAATTCATATGATCATGTGTTTCAGAATAAAACTTGATAAAGACCCACAGTTGTGTTTCACCACTTCTACCCTGATGCATTTCAGGCATTTAGTCGACCTCAGCTGCTTAAAGCTCACAGGTGCTGCTGGTTATGAGCAAAGACTAAAACCAAATGCTGTGCCTTCAATTTTTCCCACAAGGAGTCTAAACGTCCTTGGATAGCAAGAGAAATCTGCTCTAAGAAACATCTAAGACAGGAGACACACTTTTCATCACATGAAGCTAAACAGTACAAATAAAATGTGAGTCTTTTTAAATAAAAAAAGGAATAGTTCAACATTTTGGGAAATGCTCTTATTTTCTCTCTTGCTCAGAGTTAGCAGAGAAGATTGATACCACTCTGATAGATTGATATTGATCTTCTCATCTCACTTAGAAAAAGCAAATAAGTGTATTTGACAGCCAAACCAAATCTTCATATAGAGGGTAGTTAAAGTAGAAGACCTTATACTCACTGTCATAACCTCCTCATTCAACAGTCTTATCTGTTGGATAGATGTGTGTTTTTATGTGTCGTCTGTAAAATGACTACGGCAACTTACTTTTTCCTCCTCTCTCTCATTTCCACACAGCATGTAGTGGTGGAAATATGGGTAGGTGTGCCTCCACTCGATGTCTGTGCTTGTCATGGTTGTCACCGTCCTTTTGTTGGTTATTACAGCCACTGTCATGAGCATCACTAGTGTCAGTACCAAGCAGAGTTGCCATACAAATGTGTGTTTTTGTAATCTATTGCGTGTCAATCTGTTGTACCTAATGGAGATTTTCAATATGACCTTATCAACCTCTTTATTGAAAGATATGCAAGCTGATAAAGAGGCAGGTACATTTACTCACACACACACACACACACACACACACACACAAAAACTGTTTAAATGACTTCCACACTTAAGAGGATTGTAGGCGAGTCTTTTAAGCTGCAGCTTGTTCTCCGGGGGAATCCTATGGAGCTAAATCTGTTTTGATCATTTGAACATTTTTTATTTAAACAGAAAATTCAAGTTTTGATCTTGAACTTTGAAAAATACAATAATGTATTCAAACTAAAAATATGGCTTCAGCTGAGAGGGACGTTGAAATGTGAGTGACAGCAAAACAAAGAAGGCCGAGGACCTTCCTCAATCATGTTGCCTTCTTTGTGAGCACATTTATAAGATTCTGTGCAGCTGCAGCCTCTGTTGAGTTATAGTAATGTTAGACACTCTGGCAAACACAGATAACAAAGACAAAACACGTTAAAGGAAGAAACTTGAGCTGGACACTGTACAGAGTGTAGCATTCACTCACACTACAGCTAATAGCATAAAGCTAGTTCATGCAATGCTTCATTTCCGGCTTTGTCAAATTCCCCACCTAAAAACGTATTTCCCCTGTATGTATGTTCCTATGTTACAAAAATGAGCCATTATCATAATATTTAGAATTATTTCCCAGAGTATCTATTAAAATTAGCGAGCAGGTTGTCCTGGTGGAGTGGACATAGCGCTATGTGGAAGTGGGAAACGTCAAATTCTAAAGTTTGGCTGTTGAACTGCACTCTGTCAGTTTATTGCTCTTATACTGGTATTGGTACCGAGTACGGTCTAAGACAGTTTGCTTAACGGAACTTTATCACTTGCGTTAGTTTTTTTACTGCCAATCACAGGAATATGGCATATAGAAAGTGTTGAATCATACTTCTCGAAGTACCTACGTTTCCTGAAGGCAACATGATTGAGGAAGGTCCTCAGCCTTCTTTGTTTTGCTGTCACTCACATTTCAATGCCCCTCTCAGCTGAAGCCACGCCCCCCACACCAGATCAGGGCCAAAAGCCTGAAAGTGAAAAAAAGATCTGAAACTATAAAAAATAAGATCTGAATCTGAAAACATGAAAATCTGCAAATGAGAAAAACACAACCTCAAATATTAAAATATATATGAAAGTGAAAAATTTAAATAAATAATTTATCAAAAAGAATTACAGAACTTAATCATAATGATATTCCACCTGAAAAAACTTTTCATACATTCATTTTTAGTTTGAATAAATTATTGTGTTTTAAAAAGTTTCATATTTTTTTCGAATGATCAAAACGTTTGTCCCAGACTTAGCTCCATAGAATCCATGCAATGTGCCAACGCACGTTATGCAATTCTACATTTTGTACTATTTTGTCCCCATCCCTAGAATTAAGCGATTTACAGTCATTTTGTAGAGAAGTCTTCATCTCTCAATACACATTATACTCCTCCAATATGGTGGACCCGCAGACGCATAACTGCGACATACAGCAATGGCCAATGGGGTATTTACGTTTCTATTGCTAGCAATTATAGAGTATAAGCGTCATTTGGGTGCAAAAACTAAAACAAACATTGACGGAGAGCGAGCTGTTTTCAGCACGCCATTCAGTGGTGTAACAGCTAATATTGTAGCGAGCAACAGAGAGCGAGCTGTACCCAGCATGCCGTTTGGCTGTGTAACGACATCACATAGTTGGATCCCCTAGCAATGATAGACTATATGCGTCATTTGGGTTTAAAAGCTCACTAGAACATTGACGGAGAGCGAGTACCTAGTGTCAGAGTACCTAGCATGTCGTTCAGGGGTGTAACCCTTTCAGCTGCTGGCTATAGCTCCATATTTAGCACAAAGACAGGAAAGCCAACCGTCGTTAAGAGTGGCATAAGCATATTTCCCAGAATGTGGAACTATGTCTTTGAAATTACAGCGTCATCATTTTGCCATGAGACCAGAACCAAAGGCATTGAGAGGCAGAGGACAGTAGTAGATTGCTCGATTCCTCTGTAGAAAAGGTTCCAGTCAAGGATGGCCAACTGAGCTGCTCTCCCAGAGAGGTTTCGGTTTTGGAGTGGCAGACAGAACCATAGCAGCCAGGGGGAATTCTGCAAAGAGTCAAACCGATCCACCTCTTCCTCCATCAACAAACTTCAAATGCTTGACCCAGCATAGGAGAGCAAATAATACAGGAACCTAAAATACAACAGACCTTCCCTCAGAAATAGGGGGAGGGGTTGAGTCACCACCACCATCATTCATGTTCAAGATGAGTAAATAAACACATGTGTCTTCAATGACATCCTTTTTTAACAGTTGCTGAATCTGCCATACTGGTGGGGGTAGTCATTAGGGATGAATACCTGAATTACTCCAATCGTTTGAGTTGTAGCCAAACTGTGAAATGAAAGCTCTAGTCCTGATATTTACATTCAACCTTGTCTACAAATCTCTTCAAGTGTTTGATGTGGGCAGTCTCTGGCTTTACCGTGCACACTTTTAAACATCCTACACTATGGACATTTCGCAGTTCTGATAGCCTGAGAAAGTTTTCAAATAAAAAAAAAAAAATAGCAATATTGCATTACCTACGCTAATGAGTTTGTTCCACTGTATGTGTAGTAGGATCTTTGAAAGGCCAACCACAGGAACTGCATGCGTCTTAGCTCAACAGAGACAATAGCGGCCTCAATACGCTTCAAACTAACTAGGTTGCAGGAAAATGTATGGAGATAAATTAGTCTGAATGTTGGTGTCCTATGTGTGGTTCGTGACCTACAAATAAAAAAAAGATTTGCAAATCGTCAACTCTGCAAGCTAGTCTGCATCCCATAACTGCTGTTTACACACATCCACTAATATGTGTGATACTGAAGCAGCTCTGCTCTGTGAGGCTTGCACTGCACTGTGTGAGCGGGGCAGAATGACTGCAGTGCAGCAGGAGACATTAGGAACAGACACAGTTGGTTGTGTAGGAGCACTTTCTGCTAAGAAGACAAATGTCAGTCAGAAAGCAAGACTCCAGTTACTCCAGGCACATTCTCCTAGTGGTGCAGAGTCCTGCTGCAATCAAAGTCTGTAGTGTTACTGAGTAGTTTTGCAGCACTGAGAAATGCTGGGGAGAGGAGAAGGGACAAGGAGCAAAATGGTTTATATTTTGAGGAACATTGACAGAATAGTGACAACAATAACTTCATTTATTGTGCTTGAGATCAATATTATTTAGCACCGTTTGTCATTAGACAAGAGGGTTTTATTCCACTTAAACATTTTAAATCGCTACTTAACCACCTAGAACTTTACACTGAACCTTCAAACTTTCATCCGATGTAGAATACACACATTGTACGGTCAGTTTAAACACCCACCTGTACATGAAACATGCAACAAAATCAAAAGGATTTACAGAATGTTTTCATTACTTTTGCAGGTGTGTTAGAGGTAGTTGTAGTAAAATGCAGCTGTTTGGGAAGCAGAGACCTATGATTGGTCAGACCGTTTACATGTGAATGGGGAGCGTTCGCTTTAATGCACCAGAAGAGGCACTCAAAACACAAAGCGTCAATAGTGCACCTCATCAGGTTTAATTCACTGTAGAGACCCAAGTCATTATCCTGATTATCATTTCAATAGACAGCACTAATGATGGTCATTTTACTTCAAGCTAGGGATGTTTACTTATACTCGGAGTGCCTTTTAAAAACTACTGTGATGACATGATGATGGATGGATGACATTACAGTTTAGCTTGCATACTTCATTTTTTTTTATTGTAGTAGGTAGACTCTCAGGTAACATTTTTGCTTCAGCTTTACAGGTTACAACTTACATGGTTACATGGTCTCCCTCTCTTTTCCTGTCTGCATCTGTTTGTTGATCTTTCTGTCTCTACAGTTTATTGATATCTCTGTTTAGCTGTTTCTCACCGTTTTCTCTCTCAGTGACTTTCTGTCATCTGTAATCGCTATTTCTCTCTCTCTCTCTCTTGTCAATGTGTCTCCTTCAGACGGCCCAGGGTGGTGGCCATCGCACCTTACTGTACGGACACGCTGTCCTGCTGCGACACTCCTACAGTGGAATGGTCAGTGAAGGCACGCACGCACATTCCAATATGTTATTTCTATGTCTTCAGAAATTTCAATCAATATTTCTGAACATGAGCGACTCTCTCAAGTCTGAAACTTGTGATGACATCCAGTATAAAGTCTGGAGCTGCTCCATAGACATGAATGGGAGATTGATTTTGTGGACCCACAGAATGTTAGTTATCTGTGTTATACTGAGATGAGCTTCATTCTATTGTAGTGTTCTCAGATGTGAAACAGGACATTCCCCTGGGGGTCTAGCAGGAGCATGGATTTGAGAGACTTGTTCATGTTTACTCATATTTTTGGACTATCTTAGACCATAGCAATAATGATGAATTTTGAAAATTGGTGTAGTTCCCCTTTAACAATTATAATTAAAATAACTATAGGCTTGCCACTATTATTAAAGGACGTTTCTGACATGTTCATGGGTGTATTAACTTTTTATTTTATGCAAATTAGTAAAATAAACCTGTCAACAAACTGTCTAAAGGCCCATTGTGACAGCAGTAATATTCCAGGAGTGCTGGATAATGAAATATTTTCCCTGCTCCTCTGTGACTCAATCAATATTATGGACAGCATTTTAAGCAATCATAGAAATTAAATTATCAAATTATTAGATCTAAGATTATTATTTATATAATTAATACATACTACACATAAAATATGTTAGATGTCGGCCAGGCTAAGACAGAATGATTCACATTTCTATACTGTATTAATTATTTTAATAATTATTCATAAAAATTCAATGATTAAATAATGATTTACTGGTTTTAATTAAAACAGCACAAACATAACATTGCATTGTTGAGCTTGCAAGATGTTGCTCTTGTAATGTTTCTTTGTTCTTTTTCCCAAATAGGACCATTTTCATTGGCATGAGGTTTAGCAAATACTTTTTTCTACTCTTCCCATTGTCTCACAAAACTTTTCCAGGAAACACTTCTATTGTGTGCATAAAAAGGAGACACTGTTTCTCTCTGGGCCAGAACTTAATGTCACAACCAATGAATGATCTGAAGAGAGTACAGTATGTAACTAGAGCTGTAATTATTACTGGGGTAGGGGAAGAGAATCACACACACACAGTCTCCAGACAACAGAAATTATATAACTATTGAACTGTAATCGGTAGATGATCTACTTTAGTTGATCAGATGGATTGACAGAATGTATTGTCTTTCTCCATTTAGTACCTGTGCTGTCTGTCCACCTCGCGCTCATCCACGGACAAACTGGCTTTTGATGTTGGACTGCAGGAGGATACCACAGGTAGGAGTCAATCACAGTCATTTTAATATACTGCTGTGCAGCCAGATTTGCAGAACGGTTTCTTAATGCTGCACTAATTATTATTTAATGTAAAAAATACATGTAGTGTGTCATTTGAAGTGAGGAACCCACAGAAAATGATCACCAGCTCTGCAGTTCCCCTTAGCTCTACAGAGCTTTTAGCATCTTTCAATTTTTTGGTTTTACAGCCCAGACCTATACTGTTTTGGTCGGTCTCAGGACTCTTAGAAAACATTGTTTCCAGCAGCAGCAGGCAGCTGTTTCCAGTGAAACAAATCTGATAAACCCACTGTACACTACCTGCTCAGCAGCAAAGCGCAGAGAGACACAGTAAGAAACTAGCTGGTGAACATAGTAGAGCATTTAGCAGCAATCAGATATTTTAGACTTGGTGCAAGGAACAAAAGCAAGTTAAAAGATTAGATTAGATTCAACTTTATTGTCATTGTGCAGAGTACAGGTGCAAGCCATTGAAATGCAGTTAGTGTCTAACCAGAAGTGCAAAAATGTGCCATATTATGGAGTGATTTCCGGTCCGAAGCGGAGCAGTTTCCGTACCACACTGTGATGCAGTTCGTGCAGGGTGAATATTGGACTCAGAATATTCGCTAATGTTTCTGTGTACATAAGCTAACTGTTTACTAAAGCATCAACTTTATAAGGTCATAATATGTCACCACCAAAGTGATGTTTTTGTCCAAAGTACAAATACTTCAGGTTGAATTTTGAGGAAGAACTTTTCACTCAAGCTTTCCATTGAAGCTGTATGATGTTTACAACATCATACAGCTTCAATGGAAAGCTTGAACAAGCTGATAGAGAATACAGTATATATTATACAGTACTGTCAGACAGTGATTTTTCCAACCGTAGAGCTCTTTAAGGGGAAAAAGAGAAGAAAATTTAGGGGTTACGAAAATTATATTAACAAAACAATTCTGCATCGGGCCAATACTTCTGTGTGCCGGTCATTGTTTACAGTCCGTTCACAACTTGAGACACGAGAATGGAGTTGGAGTTGAGAGATGACGTTTATGACCGGATTGTTTCACAAGTAGCCAGTTTACAAGCAAATTTTAAGCGAATTTTAAGCTAAATTGTTGTCAATCGATAGCCAATGAGTTTGCATTTCAGTCATTTCCCCTCTTATGCTCTCCACACAGACTGTTTACCTGCATACTACCAAAGCCTGCTCAAACCTGATAGGTACTACTTGGACTACAAACAGAAATCACAACACTTCCGAATGCTAAATCTTGTCCCGTTGCCTACAGATTCTGCATTCATATGAGAAGATATCAAACTACCTCTGTGTCATTTTTGGAATAAAACTCTGGTCCGTGTTATGATACTGCCAGGTTGTTTCTGTCTGTGTCACACAGACACAATCTGACGAGTCATCTGCTGCTCCTCCACTGTGGTTTCCACTTTGGAACAAAGTCAGAACAATAAGCCACTGCAAAGTACACTGTCTGCCCTGTTCCCGTTCTTGACCTGCTTCTGTAAAGATGGTGCACTGTACAAGCAGAACAGCTGAAGACAAATGTAGGCTACCAAAGTGGTACACAGGCTGAGGTGATAGGTAGTATTATAGGACTTTATGTTCCTCCGTCAATCTGTGAGTCATGGACACATTTTTGCTATATTTTCTGAACTGTTGTTTGCTTTGTGTGTGTGTTTTCTTACTCTATGTGTAGGTGAGGCATGCTGGTGGACCATCCATCCAGCATCAAAACAGCGGTCGGAGGGCGAGAAGGTTAGAGTGGGAGATGATCTCATCCTGGTCAGCGTGTCCTCTGAAAGATATCTGGTGAGTAGCAGCTCTGTGGTCCAATCTTACTATCACTCCCACTTTGATTCTTTTTTATTTGTTCTTTCCTTCATTCGTTTTTTCTGATCCTTTTCCCTTCGCTCCTTAACATTCATTCCATCTCAGTAAGACTGTCTGATCTGAACAACAATTAAAACAACTTTTAAAGGTAAAGACAGCTAATCATATGGTTATATATACACAGCAGCTGATGGGATATTCACACTTATGTATGCACTAATGGATCAACTATGGATGATCATAGTTGATCCATAAGAGCCTTCCTTATTTGGGTACCTCTACATAGACCTTCTGTTTATGGACCAAATCAAAGACACATCCTTTTCCTCTCTAACAGTTCAGGAATTTGATTTGTGTAAAACCATATGGTCATATATTAAACTCAACTATAGCCACATATATGTGTGAATATACCACTGGCTCCTGTTAGCGTTTCTACCACACTCAGGTCATTTAAATGTTTTTTTTGTAAAGTGTTGTTTGACGAACCTGATGAAGGCCACGGGCCAAAGACGTCTGCCTCACAATGAAGTTGTTCTTAATACTACAAGTAATATTTTGACACAGACAATATACATGCAATACAATTAGGCATGCATACACAGGAACATCCTTAGTGTTTGTGTGTATTTCAGTCTGGTGTGTCAGTAAATGATTTAATTCTATTTGGCTCTCCTGTCTCCCTCCTGCAGCATCTGTCCTACGGTAATGGCAGTCTCCATGTAGATGCAGCCTTCCAGCAGACACTATGGAGTGTGGCTCCCATCTGTTCTGGCAGTGAAGTAGCACAAGGTACACACATCTGTGTTTCTTTGTTTCTCTCTTTTTTTGTGCCCATCGTTGCTTGCTGCTTGTAGTGTGCTTTCTACCGTCTTACCTTCTTGCTTTTGTACATTCTTTAATTGTGGCTTTTCACAAATGTACTTGTAAAGTTGTATTTCAATTTCTGGACACTTTGTATGCATATAATATTATTCGGAAGACAACCGTTGATCCAGTAGTGTTTTCATGTGAAGAACTAACAGTAGTACAGTGAGTAATCTTGTAAGCAGTATGTACTATATCCTAATCATTCTGGCGCTGTGTCGCCATTCACAACTAAATGTTTTGCAGATGTGAGCAGCTCCTCGTTTTCCTTTGTGCAATTGTGGGACAATAGTATCTCCATCACACTCAAAAGTCAAGCGTTTTTAGTCTGAATATTTAGTTTATTATATTATTATTATATTTTGTAAAACCTGCTTAGTTTTAATGTGTAGAATAACAATGAGGACAGTGCACACTTATCTGGTTGCTGCCTGTCGTAGTCTGTTAGGGACTACAATTCCCAAAATGCTCAGAGTGACACAATTTGAAGTGATTTTCATTCAGGCAGCTCTGCTGGTCTTTATATATGTCTGAACAGGTGGGTTTCAAAAGTGCTAATCCATGTTATGATTGATACCATAATAAATCCCTGCTGCCCTTTTCTCATATCAGCACACTCTGGTTTATCAGAATGCTCAAAAGAGTTTCTAAATTCGTAGACAAGGTAGCATATGTACTTGTTCTGGGTTTTTATTAATCAAATATGATCATTTCTCTGTAGTATGATTCAAATGTTGAGTCCCACAGTTTGTTCTAGCTCTCCTTCTCCCCCCTTTCTGCTCTCTTTTCTGCAGGTTTCTTGATAGGAGGGGACGTCCTGCGCCTCCTTCACGGTCACATGGACGAGTGTCTAACTGTTCCATCTGGGGAGCATGGGGACGAGCAGAGGAGGTAGTGTGCGCTGATAATTACAATTGGACTGATATATGTGCTCAAGATTGTCATTTCTTTGACAAAAAGTATATTCTCTGGTTTTACATAAAGCTATTCAGCGTAGAGAGATTACACATACTTTCACCATGTCACCAGGGGAAGCGTAGTACATTGGGTCACTAAATGTCACTCAGTTATACACATTCATAAAGAGACCCAGTACCAACACCTGGAGGCTACAATTTATATTCCTTCAAAACCCAAGTGTTGGACAGAAAAACATCATACTCATCATGTTGCAATTGAAATGTTCAAATAGGCTTTTTTTGCCAAGTAGGCTTTTTCACAGATGAGGTATTTTTTCAGATGGGTCTAGGTTATGACATAAAAAAATCTGTGTTTTGTCTGTTTTTCAGCAGATCATAATTGAAAATGTACTGTAGTCTAGGAGCTTTTATCACAAAGCCTAACATCTGTGAGCCTTAATAACTACTCACTATAATAGTCCCTCCTGTTCATACAGGCTGTGAAGAGACTTCCCTGCAATGAAGTATGATTCCAATGTAAGAAATGGAGGGTCAAAATACACAGTATTCAAAAAATGCATTAAGTTCTACCAAATCAAAAACTAAATAAATATATCTTAACCCACAACCCATAAATAAATGAAACATACATAAAACAATTGCAAAATTACAATAAAGTCAACCATTCCAAAAACGATAACATGAAGGGGAGGAGGTTGGGCTGGTGGAGAGGGATTGCATGAGGGAATCAGCAGTGTGACATCTGTCCACTTCTAAAGGCAGCTTAGAATACGTGTATGAATGTGAGTGGATGTTACCATTCAGGGTCAGTCAGCTGACTGTCAACAATTAGCCAATGATGCTAATGTCACTTTCCTAGACTAGTCTAAAAGTAAAAACTTTATAGAGCAGTCTAACATGCAGCATCTGTATGAAACAAGGCTCATTTGCCTATGGTGTTCATTTACAGCCGCTCAATAACAGAATGGGATATTGTTAGATATCAGTATTAGTATAGTTTTAACAAACATATGGCCATACAAAATATTTCAGCATGTCTTTTTTTTTCTTCTAAGGATTTAGCAGTTCTAAATGAATGTCAAAGTCACCTCTGCAATTAAAGTTTTGTCTTCTGCCTGTTCCTCCTTTACCCTCGAGTTGAAATTATTAGACATACAGTCGTCAGCTTCTTTTTTTAAGGAAATGACCGTTGCCAGCAGGGAGAGAAAAGCGCAACTCTCATTACAGACTGAGCTCTCTGCTGTGACTGAGACAGGGAGGACTATTAATAATTATGCTGTAGTTTTAAGATGTTCCCAAAGGGGACAGCCATGTTGTTAAACAATGCCGATGAGAGTGACTGTGTTACCCTGCTGACTGTCTGCTGAGCTTTGTTACTGAGTCCTCCAGGTAGTAGCATATTTACACGTACAAAGTCATTTGAAACTGGAGTTGCAGTGGAAGAAGTGTCTTCTAGAATGGACAATGGTATGTGTGGAGATGATATATAATTAGTTTGAAGGTGTGTTTGTTTAATTTTTACCCCCAGGACAGTGCACTATGAGGGGGGAGCAGTGTCCAGTCACGCCAGGTCCCTGTGGAGGCTGGAGACACTGCGGGTTGTGTAAGTGCAACACACATCATACACAAACTGTCCACTCATTTACAAATATACACCAGCAGACATGATCACCACACAGACAGCCACTGCTGGAGATCCCTCACAGTGTACAGAGTTGAGCATGGATTGTTAGCACTTGCTGTCCTGTAGACAGAGTGGTGAATTACATGTTAAAAATATTACTATTACTTTTACACACAGTGTGCGCTTCAACATCATTTAAATGGCTTCAATAGTTGCTAGGTAACAGCAGAATCAGGACCAGACAGTAAGCTTTAGAAATGTTTCCAGGTTGGTAACCAGGCAGCAGCTCCTCGGTTGGTCCAGTTGACCAAATGGTTGCCATATTTTAACCATTCAAGGTAAATTTGATAATGGTCTTTTGTAATTATACTCCATATTTCAGTAATGGGACAGGGATATTGAATTTGTTAAAACACACGTAACATTACAACATTTGTTTTTATGTCACCCACGTACACATTAACATGAAATTGATTTCTCTAGAAGCTCTTGGCTCAGCTTCACTGATGAGTCAAGATAGAACTAACAATGACTGCCAGAAGTTTTCAGTATATTTCAGTGTACTATTTACATAACGCACCTCTACAAACCTTGACTGCTGTCCATTAAAGTTAGCACCAGTCCAAGCAAAGCTCCCTGGGGTCTTGGTTCCTGTACAGAAACCAAAACCCGTGCTCACCAAATGTACCTGGCAACACACGCTATAGCTGAACATGCTATTACTGTTTTCTTGGTCCAATGTTAAACTATTCCTTTAATTTGCTCTTGATACTACTGCATGGGACTCAGCCTTTATTTGAATACTAGCTTGTATTTGAGATTGTGCAGTACCTTAAGTGGTAACTAGCCATACATATACAATAGGATTGGTTTTCTTTATACTCCATCTTTATGCTAATTAAGGTTTCACCTACGTGTATGAAATTTAGTGAGTACATGTAACATGTGGAGACTTACAAAAACGGCTCTTCAAGGTATATTGTAAACCCAACAGGAAGATGGAATGAAAATAGATTCAGTTCAATTGTAGGTTACGTATTTATATCTCTGACTGTGTTTGTGTCCAGGTGGAGTGGGAGTCATATCCGCTGGGGTCAACCGTTCAGACTGAGACATGTGACCACAGGGAAGTATCTGAGTCTGATAGAAGACAAATCTCTGCTGCTGATGGACAAAGAGAAAGCTGATGTCAAGTCTACAGCCTTCTGCTTCAGGTCCTCCAAGGTACATAGTCAGCAACACCCACAACACTGAAGGCCATGACGTATTATAGCTCCATAATGGAATGAAATCCTTCACATTCATGCTGTTTTTGGTATCAAAAGCTTTTGGCATTTGGACATTTTTCGGCTGATCAGATTGGACGGCGAGCACTTCAGTACTAAAATCTGCTCAGAAACCCCCTTATTGTCAATATATCTCTGAATGCCATATATCCTCTGAATACCCTGGGTCTGTAGTTTGTTGGTGTAACGTTTCGTGAGGCTGTTAATATCTTACAGGTCACAACAGTTCATTGTATACAGTGAGGTCAAGTTTTTTTCAAAAAATGGGATCCACTCATTGGATCCACAAGAGTCTCATCTATCCAGACATACATAATTTATGCAATTCTAAGACTGTTTGAGGAATTTTTTACCATTTTTAGAATAGACGAAAAAAAAAAAAAAAAAATAATAATAATAATTTGTACTGCATGAAAAGAGCTGCATGTTTTTTGCCCCAAACTGCATGGGATTAGCATAAATTGGGCAAGTCTGTAAAGGGGAGTCTCGTTGGTACCCAGAGAACACATTTTTATTCAAATATCTTGAGGTGAGCGGTCAAGGGACCCTGTGAATATAGCAGTTTTTCCCTCGCCAAAATGTAGCCTCCTTTGCAACAACCTAGCATGGCATGGTTGGTTCCAATAGATTCCTTCCAGTTTCATATTATATCATTATATTCCCTCTAGCTTTAAAACTGAAAGACCAAACAGTCAGGTTGTTGGAATTTTAAGATGTTTAAAATAACTGCAATCTTATCTGTATTAATTACAGTATTCCGTTTTTCCCCCTTTCCTATCTCTCTCCTTCAGGAAAAGTTGGACCCTGGTGTGAAGAAGGAGGTGGATGGGATGGGTGTTCCTGACATTAAGTACGGCGACTCTGTGTGTTACATCCAACATGTTGACACCTGCCTGTGGCTAACATACCAGAGTGTTGATGCCAAGTGTGCACGCATGGGTGGAGTGCAGCGAAAGGTACCTTGCTGCAATAAACTATACTGCACTTTTTAGAACATTTTATCACCCGTCTCTTTCCTTGTAACTAGCTCAGGTGTTACATAATGCCAGAATGTAAGAATTAAAATTTTTATTTCTACTGTCTTTTTTAAAATACTGTAATTAGATCAATTCAGTGTGATATTAAAAGTGGAGGTTGCTGTTTTTCTTATTTCTTTTTTATTTCAGGCCATCATGCACCATGAGGGTCACATGGACGACGGGCTGACGCTGTCTCGGTCACAACATGAAGAGAGTCGCTCTGCCAGAGTCATCCGCAGTACTGTGTTTTTATTCAACCTCTTCATCAGGTGGATTACTGCACACTCACACACACACACACACACAGTCTTAAACTGGACAAGAGAAGCAGCATGATAATCTGAAAAGCTAAAGTGACATTTTGTGATTGACAGGTCTATCGCAGCAAATAGTGATGTACTTCTGAAAAGTGCTTTGCCCATGAGGGTTCACATCGAAGCATGTGTGTCAAATTTCAACAGAAACACAATGATTCTTGATTCTCAAAATGAGTTTGAAATATATAGAAACCCACTAACACAACCGACCAGCTACACCACTGTCCTGTGTGCACATACAGTTACAAGCATGCTGCAATTCCCCTTACATGCAAGAAAAGTCAGTGCAGTTAGTGACTATGTGGCAACACAATGTGCCTGTACCTATCAAGAAACAAGCTTTTTGTAACCTCCTTTCAATGGTTCCAGCAATGTAACTCAGGGGAAGTGCTGGCTGGAGTGAACACAAGGCAAGGTACGGACAGTAATGTCCTTTAATTTGAGGAGAAAACCGGAACTGGCTCCTTCAGTGAAGCGGGATCCTATAGAGTGGCTTAACACAAGGTTTTATTAATAAGCAGAAGTTCTAAAAAAAAAGACACAGAAATATCTGCACTGATTTGGTGTCAAAGACCTTTGCCATTTGGAGATTTTTGTAAGATTTGCATTTTATGGCGATTGGATTGCGAGCACTTCTGTTCCAAAAGCTGCTCAGCCCTTATCATCAATATACCTAGAAAAGACATGAGTGATCTGTTTCTGTTTGTGGTTGTAAAGTTTCATGAGACCGTAATTATCTTACAGGTCCCAACAGGTGGGAAACATTTTTGGCAGGTGACCTTTTTTTTGTCAGGATTATTTCTGTTGTTGTACTCATTTCGGCCAGAGATCACCAGAATTAATTTTTCTCACTTGCCCCTCAGGGCTTCCTTCGAAGCCAACAGCTCAATACAACTCAATTCAGCCCCCATGCGACTCCATGCACTGCAATCATGTTAATTGTGTCCTATGTGTCAAGTGCCCAGCCATGGACTTATAACTTATAAGACCCCACTGATACTACTCCAGTTTTGAAACAACATTTGTCATAAAAGAACATAACTTCTTACATATCTTACATCACATTGCAAACAAAGAAAATGGTCTCCTCTCCCAAACTCTATGAATAAAATATGTCACAAAAAAAGATTCCCTTCTTTAAAGATAACTTCAAGTAAAAAAAAAAACAAGAAAACAAACATCAAGCCAGAAGAATTCACCACAAATTAAGGACATTTTATTAAAAAGTACAGACTTTAAGTCATCATATAATAAGCAATAAAACGTGTAATGGTCCTAAATCACACAGGTATACCATAAACTACTCTTTTTCTATCTATGACCTTTGGTTGACTTCTGTTTCACATAAGGTCCTACTCTGTATTTAGTTTTTAATGAGGATTTAGGTTTGTACTGTACCATCGATTCTAACACTCTATATGCTCCAGGGGTCTGGACACACTGAGGAAAAAGGGGAAGAGCTCCACTCTTGATCTACCAATAGATTCGGTCAGTCTGAGTCTGCAGGATCTGATTGGCTACTTCCAACCACCCGGAGATCACCTGGAACATGAAGACAAGCAGAACCGACTGAGAGCTCTGAAGAACCGGCAGAACCTCTTTCAGGAAGAGGTAGAGAGTGTGTGTGTGTGTGTGTGTGTGTGTGTCTGTGTGTCACTGTGTGTGTGTTTGTGTGTGTGTGTGTGTGTGTGTGTGTGTGTGTGTGTCTGTGTTCTTGTTTACAAAAAAACATTAATAAGTGGGATTTATAATGTTCTAAGGTAAACTAAATAACTAACAGAACCACTCCAAAATAAAATGTAAAATAAAAGGATTATGCCAATATATGTTACTGATGGACATTTAGGTAAATGTCACATAAGATGCAGTTCCCCTGTGATTACGTGCCATCACAGTCACTGCTTAGATTTAACTCTTGGATCCATGTCTTCTCTGTGTACATGCTTCTTCTAAGCCTGATCCTTTGTTCCTCTACTTTTACTGTTTTGTTGATAATCTTCATGTATATTTGAAATAATAGGCAGTTTTTACAAATGTTTAGTAACTTTTTAACATTTGTAATCAAAATTCTAAATATATTGCACATAAACCCTTTATGTCTGTTTAATGTTTAGTTCTTTGAAATGTTACTCTTCCTTCTAAGTGCTTTGTTTGTGATTTTATTTATTTTTCCATCACCAACGTTTTTTGTAGGTATTTTTTTGCTCCTATTTCTGTCTGTTATTTTATTGGAATTTGAAAAACGATTATGTGAGCTTTAAAAATCCAGTGCAATGTACATTTGCACGATGGATGAGATGACAGCATCGACAATGGTTGTTCCATTGTATTGTGACAATGCAACATTCTCAAGCATACAGTTGACATGAACATGAACGATAAGTGAGGCCTTGACAGAGTACTCAAGGCTGCAAATGTGTCAAGTTGGAATGCGGCCTTTCTTTCCCTTAACTGTGCCTTCATAGTGTTCACCATTAAAGCCTACTGCTATGCACTGTCCGTCTCTCTTGTTCACTTCATTTACATATAATGATCTGAATACATCTGAATAAACCAGTAAAAGCAACAACCTCTGTGTCTGCAGGGAATGATCAGCCTGGTGTTGGAGTGTATCGATCGTCTTCACGTCTACAGCAGTGCAGCTCATTTTGCTGAGGCAGTAGGAACGGAGGCAGGAGAGGCCTGGAGCTCCATCCTCAACTCCCTCTACCAACTACTGGGTACACACTCACATGCACACACCCTAGAAACAGTATAAAGGCTTAAAATAAATAATGTTCTAATGTTCTGATCTGAGGACAGATATCAACACAGATGTAGAAATAGTAAGAAGTGTCTACAATATTATGGGTTATCAATTATCACATAAAGGCAGGACCTTCTATGTAATGACTCTCCTCTTCTGTCTCCTCCCAGCTGCTCTGATCAGAGGAAACAGGAAGAACTGTGCTCAATTTTCTGGTTCATTGGACTGGCTGATTAGTCGACTGGAGAGACTGGAGGCCTCTTCTGGTAAGTCTGATGTCTTCATTGAGAAAGTGACAATTTACAATTAAACACTGATCATATTATCACATTATCATAAAGTCTTTTTCCAAAGACGCAACAGCAGGTGAAAGAACTCTGGTCATTATTTTTGATTAGTTTCCTTATTCTGAGAAGATTGAGATATTCTAAGTTCAGTCACAGAAGTGCAGAGCTGGCAAACCTTCTTCTCCAGCGTTATGGGATTGTTTTTGATTTGCTTTTAGCCGTTTGGATCCATATTTACTCGTTCTCCTTAAAATGCTTGCTTTTAAATGCCCATTATCTTTGTTTTACAAAATGGCAGCACAATGAGGGGCACAGCTGACTGATTGTGAGCAGGTCTCAGTGACCAGTTAGGAGCTACGAAGCATCATTTGTGAATACGGCTTCTGGTTTTGAATGCTTTCTGTACATATGTAGTCATTCTTACTACATATTTTGTATTTCTAGGTATACTAGAGGTGCTTCACTGTGTGCTGGTGGAGAGTCCTGAGGCACTGAACATAATCAAAGAGGGACACATCAAATCCATTATATCTCTGCTGGACAAGCATGGGCGCAACTACAAGGTACAGACACTTACTCTATTCCTATAGATATACATAGACATATGTGCAGTGTATCTTTACATAAAACAAAGGTTTCACACACGTGTCCTATTATACACCTTGAAAGCAGTTTGAACAGTTATGTGCAGATAATCCACATGAATAATCGTGTGTGATGTGAAAAGGCTTCCAGGAGTCTGTGGGCAGACCCTGAGGCAGAGAGGACACAGTGTTGGATCAACAAAGCCTGCCAGAAACAGTGATTTAAACATTTAGGCATATTTCTCAACTCATCGCTGTTTTAAATGAAATACTTTGCATTAAATTCCTGGAGGGCACAACTTACATTTCTCAAGGCAAAGAAACATTGTTGCATCCAATCAAATCCATCAAGAATCCTGCACTTCAGTTTGTTTGTGTGTGTGCGTGTGCTGGTACTGTAACAATAATATATTGACATGTTATCTGGCATGTGTGTACCGTCTAGGTTCTAGATGTGTTGTGTTCTCTGTGTGTGTGTCACGGCGTGGCAGTGCGCTCCAACCAGCACCTGATC
>CALSBV010011050.1:5415569-5461720 GCA_943590825.1 Bovichtus diacanthus | reverse complement strand
GTGTGTGTGTGTGTGTGCGTGTGTGTAGATTGTGCTGCCCCCTCACTTGGAGAGGATCAGGGAGAAGCTTGCAGAAAACATCCATGAACTGTGGGTGATGAACAAGATAGAACTGGGCTGGACCTACGGTGCAGTGAGTATCAGGCAATTTAACATGTTGTTCTCATGCTTGAATAAGTGAATAAGCACTTTCAACACAATACAACTCTAAATGAAATGCCGTCAGATAAATGTAAAAGCTGCACACGGTTAAACATGCAGAGAGAGAAATGAAATGCAGGTCTTGTTCCACTGAGCTGTTTTACATTCTTCATGTAAGTATTATCTCCTATGCTTAAAAAAAAAAAGATTAGTTAATCAATAAAAAATGTGAATGAGCCAATTACTGACATTGTTCTCAGTAAATCCTTTTTCCTGTTCGCAAAAAAATAATGACAAAAATAAACTGTGCAAGCACAGTTTCCTCCTTATATTTATACTTTTATGTCAACTTTGTGGATGAATTAATGAATATCAAGCACTTGAACTTAATCAAGCCCAACTTAAAATCCTGCCATTCAATGCTTAGTCACTGTCAGACCGTATAAAGTAGACAGCATAATTCTCTACCTAATATGATTAAACTGAAGTTAAAATGTTTTTAAAATTCAAATTCATTCAGATTACAGCCTTAACGGAAAAAAATAAGTGTAGAAATCTCTCAATGCAGCCTGTAAGAGAGCACAAATCAGTCTTTGCAACTCCTTTCTGTTTCCCAGCAGCGGCTTCGCACCAGGTGCTGAAAGCGTCTCTTTCCATAAATGTGCTGTCATGTCTGAATGAGATGACAGAACTGAGCAGCTTGCTTATTAGCTACACATCTTTTAATGGTGCTTTGCACGTCCGAGATTACACTAGTCTGTGACAACAGAAACTTTATCCCTGTCCTGATTTGGGGGCGACATCACCTTTTTAGAATTTTAGGGTTTCCTGTGAGATTCTGTTCATTTTCTTTGTCTACCACTACAGGTGTTCAACCAGGCATCCCTAACTGAGGCTCAATGCTTAGTTGGCAGAGCTTCAACCTAACCTGGTCTTCTCACTCAACATCTTCCTATAAATCCAGAGTTTTCCAGGCACTGCAGTCATATCCACCTCTGTGGCTCCCTCAGTGCACAGCCTCAGACCCAGAGGGGTCCTCACTTGTTGCCCAGTCGGGCGCTGGGCCTGGTACTTCTCGCAGTATATTAAGAAACAACACATCACATCCTGAACAGTTAGAAGTGAAACCTATTAGAAAATGGAGCACTACAAAAATAGAAGTTAGGCGGATGTAACTCCAGTTCTGTAACTACATGTGTCCAGGTGTCCCGTGGTTCTCTGTGTCCTGAGATCCGAGAGTGCCGAGCAACAGTCTCCCCTACTGTCCTAACCTTTGCTTCTTCTTCTTCTCCTTTTTTACATGTGTCTGTGTGTTTCAGGTGCGAGATGATAACAAGCGCCAACACCCCTGTCTGGTGGAGTTTTCAAAGCTTCCTGAACAAGAACGGAGCTACAACTTACAGATGTCTCTGGAGACTCTCAAGTAATGCATCAGTGCAGTGAGCAACATAAGATATGACAATTAGATCAAATATTTATCTGTGACACCATTAATCCCTGGCGACACATCATGCTGTACATTAGCAAACAATAGCATTCTTCTCTGTGGACTAGGTAGTTAACTCACTAAGTAAGTGTCCATGCAGTATGTAGGAGTACAACTGATGGGAACATGTTTGGGTCAGTATCAAACCCCTGAACACTAAATCATGCTTGTTACAGAACTCTCCTGGCCTTAGGTTGCCATGTTGGCCTAGCAGACGAACACGCTGTAGAGAAAGTCAAGAGCATGAAACTATCACCAACGTAAGTCACCACAAACATCAGTATAATAACAAATAAGTAATGCCAAGTCAACAAGGACAGGATGCCTGGTGACTCAAATCTATCTGTGCAGCTATGAGTTGTCCGGTGGTTATAAACCTGCTCCTCTGGACCTGAGTCACATCAAACTGACCTCCACCCAGGAAGCCATGGTGGACAAACTGGCGGAGAATGCACACAACGTCTGGGCAAGAGATCGCATCCGCCAGGGCTGGACCTATGGCATCCAACAGGTAGGAGACAGTCGCACGATATGTAACAGTGTGCGCTGTGCCACGATCACCATTTAGTTATGAAGATAGAATGCTTTCATCAATTCACCCAGTTGGCTGACTAGAACCAATAGTTGTCCCCATGCACAAAGAAAAACTAATTTCTTACAGTTTGCTTGCCGCCCCACTGGAGCGATAAGTCAACAGTATACTGTATGCCACATAGAAGTGGTGTGCATCATCTGAACGCTATGAACCTGAACATTATGTTGAGCTCAGCACTGTGTGTCAAGTTGTTGTAGTCAGAAATCAAAACTAATGAATGAATTCAAATAAATGTGAAAGTGTATCTTGCGTGCTCTACCGTGTCTCATAAGTTGTTGCAGCAGCACTTTTTGGATTGATACCATTTGTTACACAGATTTGGTGCTAAATTTAAACCTTTTTTACCACTTGAGAATTGATTTTAAAAATAGTAAGAAATCTCTCCAAAATACTACATTGAGACACCAAAACCTTGAGGAAAACCATATAGAAATTCATGCTGTAATTTTTTATCAAACACTTTTAACATTTGGAGATTTAAGAATTGCCTTTTTCCAGCCATTGGATGGCGAACGCCTCTGTTCTGTAAACTGCTCAGAAACCCCCTTATTGTCAATATAGCTAACGCCATATATTCACTGAAGCCATATGTCTGTAGTTTGTTGATGTAAAGATTCATGCGGCTGTTATTATACATGAGCTCACAACAGCTCATTTTAGACAGCAAGGTCCAGTTTCAATGAAATGGCTACTATCGGGACTTACATCATCACACATGAATACAACTGGGCTCATTGGATCCAGAAGAATGTCAGCTTTCCAGAATAGGCGAAAATAACACATTTGTACTGCATGCAAAAAAACTGCATGTTTTTTGCCCCAAACTGCATGGGACTAGCCTAAATTGGCTATGCCCGCCAGCAAGCCATCATATTTTTAAGAGTTTAAAATGTATTGCCCATGCACAGTAATGGTAATGAAGTCAGGGCAGACACTACTGTTTCACTTTCCCCACCCAGCACTGCGTTTCTATAAAGTCACTGGTTATTTACTTTTATTCTTCTGGCCTGTGTCTCTTCTCAGGATGTGAAGAATCGTAGAAACCCTCGTCTGGTGCCCTACATTCTGCTGGATGAGAGAACCAAGAAGTCCAACAAAGACAGTCTGAGAGAGGCCGTGAGGACTCTGTTGGGATATGGATACAACCTGGAAGCTCCTGACCAGGACCATGGTGCAATACATACCCTCCATTGTGTCACTTCTTTTAGTGACTTGTCATTTTTAGGAATATTTGTATTTTTTGTATAATATTTTTTTGGGGGAAAATGACCACCTTGATTATGCAAAAGTACAACATATTATGAAAAGACATTATTGTTTCCATGATGATGTACCAATGAGATTGCTCTTTAGATTGCTTACGTTCCCTCCCTGCCTTCTTTTCATCCAGCAGCTCAATCTGACCCCAGCAACATATCTGTTGAGAGGTTCCGCATTTACAGAGCAGAAAAAACGTACTGTGTTAATGCAGGGAAGTGGTACTTTGAGCTGGAGGTAAGAAAAGACATGATAAGAGATATGATAGTATTGCTCTGAAGATATTAACTGTTAGGATGTAACAAAGTCGTTTTCTTAACAATGCCCTACTATGATCTAAAGTGCACTGGGTAGTACAATGGAATGAAGAAGTGATAAAACCTTGCACTACATGTTGTTACTATTCCTTATTTCTTTCTTCATCCGCTGTAATCTGCACACATAAAAAACAATAAACTTGTTTAGAGTTAAATGTCCCCATAACTCCAACAGATGGCAGGACACAGCTGTTGCTAAGTTATCACACTGAGCTTTCACTGTATAATACCCAGTTCCTGCTTCTCCTCCAGGTATTAACAGCAGGAGAGATGAGAGTGGGCTGGGCCAGGCCAGGATGCCTCCCAGACGAGGAGCTGGGTTCTGATGACCAGGCATTTGTCTTTGATGGCTTCAAGGTGGCTGGATTTTTCTTCGCTCCACACGTTCCTTTTGTTTAGCTTTTTCGCACTGCGGTCGAACAATTTCCTTTTTAAAATTATTGTCCAAATTAGGAATAAATGGGTAACGTTTTTTTCTCTTAGGTCCAGCGCTGGCACCAGGGTAATGAGCACTTTGGACGTGCCTGGCAGACGGGGGACGTGGTGGGCTGCATGGTGGATCTGAACGAACACACCATGATGTTCACACTAAATGGAGAAGTGCTGCTGGATGATTCTGGATCTGAGCTGGCCTTCAAGGACTTTGAAGTTGGTGAAGGTCAGTGCTTCGTTATAGACAACACACACGCACAACTTTATAAGCCCTGACACACCAAGCCCATATAAAAGTACTAATGGCGATGGAGCCGCCCGCTGTGTCCCCTCATGTCGCCTTTGTCTTGGCCAAAAAGTCGCACTTGAACTCACCACAACGACTACAGCCAACAGCCAACAAGCACGTACATACTGCGCCTGTCTGAAAATCTCCGGGATAGCGTTTTAGTCTGGACAGGAGGAAACATAGACTCGTTGACTACCCGTAGTTAATTCATGGCGTATTATTTCTGTTGACCGTCTTACACCTACATGTTAATTTCAGTTACAGTTTCACCTCGTTGTAGGTCCAAGCAAAGAAATCGCTGGTCTTACTTTTCACCATTGCTGTTCTTCCTCCGTAGGATTTTCTGCAACTAACCGCTGAGTAGAATCTGCCTCCTGTTTACACCAGAATGCACGTGCCCTATGTATGTGAAAGGTCATGTGATATGTGTTTTCAGACATGTTAGTATTGACAGAGATTAGTTCTGAAACAGTGCTAAATGCTTGACATGGTGTACATCTATCCTTAGTGGTGAAGCTTAGTTATCGTCACACCAGCTGACAAACTTCTCAACCACCTCCTTTTGATGTAAGGCGCCTATGGGGAGTTTTTCCGAACATTGACATTGGGCATGCCTGCAGTCAGCTGTGTAACATGTAACTGTTAATCAGCGCTTTATAACATTTTCAGAAGATATTGCTTCAATTTCTCAATTGATCAGGTGAATATTGAGTTGCACACATGGTCCTTTAAAAGGTTCCTCCATGGATAATGTTCCAGGTAGTAAGTCACATCTTAGTAAAACTTCATCTCAGTATTTGATCTCTTCTGTTCATCTCCAGGTTTTATCCCAGTGTCCAGTCTGGGTGTGTGTCAGGTGGGAAGAATGAACTTTGGTAAAGATGTCAGCTCTCTGAAGTACTTCACCATCTGCGGCCTGCAGGAAGGCTACGAACCATTTGCTGTCAACATGAACCGGGACGTCACCATGTGGCTCAGCAAGAGGCTCCCTCAGTTTGTTCCTGTCCCCCCCAACCACCAACACATAGAGGTGAGGGGGTCACCTGCAGTAAACACTCAGATCCAAGTAGCTAGCACCTGGTAGAATCTGCTTTAGGTTTTTGGTAGAACTTTTATTGGCATTGGCCTGAGTTCTGGGAGACACTTTTCAAGACATGTCTTAATATGATTTGTGTTGTATGTTTTCCCCCCACAACTGAAAAATTAAGCCGAGCTGAAAGATGTACAGTATGGACAGAAATTATTATTATTATTTTTTTCCTTCTTTTTCAGGTGACAAGAATAGATGGGACAGGGGAGTCATGTCCTTGCCTAAAGGTCACCCAGAGGTCATTTGGCTCACAGAACAGTTACACTGACATTACCTTGTACAGATTGAGCATGCCCATAGAGTGTGCAGAATCCTTCTCAAGATCCCCACCTAACGACAGTCTTTTCTCGCCGAAGAGGGTAACAGCACCACAAACACACTGACATGTACTCATATACACATACAGTATGTCAGACAGATAGATGTTTTAACAATGACCGATAGATACTTGTGTGTAACACACACTCAAATGCAATCCATGTTGTGAAGCAGTTTATTCCTCTGCCGCAAGTTGAATTTATTGTATATTCTGCTTATTCACATTATCGTGAATTTCTTTAGTCAATTGCATACTGCACATATCATTGTTCATAGAACTATTAGAGGAAAGCTCACCACATCACCATGTGCTGCTCACATTTACCTGTAAGTGTGAACAGCAGGGTTGGGTATATGATTGAGAACATGTGTGGTGTGTTCACTCTCTGTTTCTGCAGGAGCTGGAGGACTTTGAAACCGTGTCAGACTTTGAGGTCCTGATGAAGTCTTCTAATGGTCACAATGGTCCCAATGGACCTGAGAGAGACGAATTTAACAACCACAAGGATTATAACCAGGAGAAGCCCTCCAAACTCAAGCAACGGTAAACTAAAGATAAAGATTACATACTTTAATAACGATCTGTTAAATCCAACTGTTGCACTCTAGTCATTTCTACCCTTCTATCATTGTGTTTGATCTCTATTCTTAAACGTTCTGAACATAAACCAAACATTTCATCTACCAGGTTCATGTTGAAGAAGAACAAGCCGGACAGTTGTCCATCATCGGCCCGTCTGTCAGAGGAGGTGATGGCTGATGACAGAGATGAATATGAATTCCTCATGCAAGCCTCTACTGTAAGACAATACATATACAAAACTCTTGCATGCAATTTACTTGTTACTGATGACGAGTAGGTCCAACAGATCAAGTAAAGCTAAAGATGCACAAGGTGGTTTTGAAATGAATAAATCCTAAATATAATACATACAGTTAGAATGAACACATGGTACAGGTCTACAGGTTTGAGAAAAGGGTTTCAGTTCAGTCATTACATTTGGTAAACTAAATTATTTATATTTTTCAACTGTTATGAAGGTCTCCGGTTTTTAGCAAATGATGTTTACCCCTGCACCTAAGTGTTCCTAATCACATGTATTGATTTAGTGTTTCATAATACGGGTGTTATGAGCCCTTTGAGAAAGTAACTGTTGCACCTCTCTTTCTGTGCAGCACTACTACTCTGTGCGGATCTTCCCTGGTCAGGAGCCGAGCAGTGTTTGGGTGGGCTGGGTAACCTCTGACTTCCATCAGTACGACCCAGGCTTCGAGCTGCACAATGTCCGAACTGTCACCGTTACCCTGGGAGATGAGAAGGGCAAAGTTCATGAGAGGTTAGTCGAGTTGCACCCAACCCATATCTTAGGGTGCGTTCTTAGATTTGTATGACTTTATGTTGAAATTATATGATTTCAGAGACTAGTACATCTTTAACCTGACATGTAACTGTTACATGGTGTTCTTTCAGTATAAAGCGCAGTAACTGTTACATGGTGTGGGCTGGAGAGAGCAGCAGTCCTGGTCAGGGGAGGAACAACAACGGCTTAGAGATCGGCTGTCTGGTTGACACAACAAACGGATTGCTGACATTTACAGCCAACGGCAAAGAACTCAGCACATACTACCAGGTAAATATTTGATTTGTTGTTCGAGGTTTGTGAATGGTCCTTTTTCCTAACTGCTGCTTTCTTTTTCTTCTCCCTTCCTGATTCTTTTTTTTTCTTTAGCTCGATACCCAAAACATGTGCCTCCTTCCTTCCTGCCTTTTTTCTTATATTTGTTTTTATCTATTGTGTTTGCTTCAAACTTTAGTCCCTCTCACTACAACAGTCTGGTACCAGATATATTAAAATCACATTTTCCCCTTTCGCCAATATATGCTGGACCAACTGAAACTAAACTGCTACAGCTATTTTTTGGTTTCATAATGTAATCCAATATATTTGCATTAAACAGTCTGAATGCGGTTGGCTCTCTGTACACGTATACAGACAAAACCCCTGTTCATATAGCCAATCAAATCATTTAATTTAAAGCCTTATTTGCAGAAAGCAGTAACATCATGTTCTGTTATGTCTGATAATGACTTTAATTAACAGTCAGGTAGCAGTCTGAGACACAAAACAAAGAGCCAACGGCCAACATTAGCATATCTAGCTAATGTGCTCTCTTTCTTTTCGACAAACATGAACAAGACTTGTCTTTCTGAACCTGTGATCAAACACACATAAACCAGTGAAAAGTCTACAGCTAACATCAGTTTGAAGGTTTATCGTTTACAGTATATCGGCTGCAGCTCATTGAACAGCTTCAAAACTTTGCAATTAAACTGATGATGATGATCTGTTGTTATCTTTATTCTTCAACACCACTGCTCCAACAAAACTCTGTCTATTCTTGGCTTGTAAATGACAGAGAAAGTTTGTTTACATTGTGTCCCGGCCTGTTCAGCTTCCAATAATGATGCACATCAACCCCCCCACTCAGAGGCTTAGAGGCTAAAGAAGCGTTTCTGAAAATAAATTTACAATAACCCAAAAAATGACAATAAATAAAAAAAAATATTTAAACAAATTTTGGACTGCAAA
Source organism: Bovichtus diacanthus (assembly GCA_943590825.1). NCBI lineage: Eukaryota > Metazoa > Chordata > Actinopteri > Perciformes > Bovichtidae > Bovichtus > Bovichtus diacanthus. The sequence goes on along the minus strand of CALSBV010011050.1, from coordinate 5,453,204 downwards.
AAAGGAATGACTTATTGTGCTTTTAGTTGGACATAACTGACATACGCCCACCCTTGTCTCCGCAGGTGGAGCCCAGTACTAAGCTGTTCCCAGCTGTTTTTGCCAAGGCCACCAGCCCCAATGTCTTCCAGTTTGAACTGGGGCGTATCAAGGTGAGTGGCACATTCACACCCACACAATCATCAAAATAAAGTAACTGAAGTTTGGGAGGTTGCTTTTAACCTCAGTGACAACTAAACTGCATTTCCTGTTGATGCGTCACAAAAAAAGCCTTCTAGTGGTACACATGTGGAGAGATTTTAAGGATTGATGGAGAAAGAAACACAACATAAATTACTTAGAATTGTTTGTCGATACTTGGTTGTTAAATTCTCTGTTACAATTCCTATTTAGGATTTGTAACATCCTTCTGGTTTGATGTCTGTTTAGTAACACTAAAATGCTGTCTCTCAGTTCATCTCAGTTTGGGATGAAATGTGTTTTATACATAACCAGATTGATGAGCACTGTATCCTCTGTGGACTTATGTGATGTTGTATCATTGTGTATGTCATGTCTGTTTCCTGTCAGAACGTGATGCCTCTGTCAGCTGGTCTGTTTAAGAGTGAGAGGAAGAACCCAATTCCCCAGTGTCCTCCACGGCTGCATGTCCAGTTTCTCACTCCTGTATTATGGAGTCGTGTTCCGAACCACTTCCTCAAGGTACAATAACCATTCTACCGATTTAAAGTAGGTCTGCATGTTCTGTCTTTTTTGGTGGCTTTTTGTGCTTTTGTTTTGGCTGATATAAAAGAGAGAAATGTAGACACATAGCTTTTGGTAGAATGTACAAATCACTATTTGTGCAATGTATAGAATAAAGGGAAGTGTGTCTGAAACTTTGGTCACTATTCCTGGAAAAGTGGAAAACTGATTGCCTGACTGATATTTATAAATGTGCTGTGCAAGCCCTAGTGATACTTGTCTCTATAACGACAGTATGGAGATGATGCTGAGCTCCTGATATCAGCTGCTGGGTTAGTCTTATGACTCTTCCATACTGTACTGCGTATGGGCAGTGTGCTGTGGGTGGAAAGCAGCATGAAATGTAATGTATGTTGCCTCTGAAGTGCTAACAGATTTTTGCTTTTCAGGTGTCAGCATCCAGAGTGAACGACAGACTCGGCTGGTTGGTCCAGTGTAACGACCCTCTGCAGTTCATGTCTCTGCATATACCTGAGGAGAACAAGTAGAGTACCCACAGTTACACAAAGACAAATATATGCGCGCACACACACACACACACACACACACACACACATTTTCATTCTACTGCTCTCTCATTTGCAGTATCTCTCTGTGTGTGCTCCATTGTCCAGGTCCGTGGATATCCTGGAGCTGTCAGAGCAGAGGGACTTATTAAAGTTTCACTACCATACCCTCAGACTGTATTCAGCAATCTGTGCTCTAGGAAACAACAGGGTGGCACATGCCCTCTGCTCCCACGTGGACGAGGCACAGCTCCTGCAGGCTATAGAGAATAAGTACATGCCAGGTAACACACACAGCATATAGAAAGAATAACTGCACGCAAGGTATTATAGCCTGTCCCTGAGAAGTAAGTAAATGTCACGTTGATGCTATGTAATAGACTACAGCTGTTCTGCTTTTGTTTTGTTCCATTTTGTCTTTTGTTTGCATCTTGTGTGTACAAATTTGTATATATGTATATGTTTCATGCTTGTACGGAATGTTTCTAAATTGTGAAGCTTATTTGTGTATCTAGAAAAGCACTATATAAATTAAATGTATTATTACCTGTTTCCAAACTCTCTCCATCATTCAATCAGTCACTATTTCCTACAAACTAAACTCTCAATACTTTATACTCTATAGTAACAAGAAATGTGTGATGAGATATGGCGTCCAACATAACCGATAGACCCCACAGAGGAGAGATCACGGCATAAACCTTTCATAAAGCGACAAACTCCCACAGGCATATCTCCAAGGCCTTCCTGACAAATATACTTTAATTGTACGGACCTTCCCCTTATCTACAAATTCTTGCAGCAAATAGAGAAAGTCAACCACCGAACACTGAAAATAAATGGTTTGCCTCGAGTCGCACCAATGCACCACTTACCACTGTAAAGAGAGAGAGTGGAGGAGACCCTCGCACTCTGCATGGTGTCAATGACCTGTGCAGGCAGGCCTACAGCGTTCAGGTTTAACCTCCCACGGGGTCATGCCAAGCCCAGAGCATTATGCGGTTGGGTGAGGGTGGCCCAAACTCCAAGAGGTTTATGTGAGCCTGAACTAGTCTCCGGATGACACCGCCCCCGGCGGGACACCCATCACAAGAGCCGTCGAGCTCCCCAGGGGCTGAGAGCCACCACAAACGTTATGCCAATCTGCGGCTGAGGTGATGCCGTGGGCACAGGCGCAAAGCTGCGACCCATCGCTGAAAATCCTGCATCACTAAAAGGCATAGTCTAAATGATATGACTTTGCCCAGGCGGAAAAGGGAGATACTTTGAATGAGAGCCGCTACTTTCCACTCCGATAGAGTAACATCCCGAGCTTCCTCGCTCTGGACCTCTCTCATCGCCTGTTTGTTAGCAGACTTTGGACACATGGGCTCTTCTTAAAGAATAAGGAAATGACTATAAACACCTCTATAGAGAATACATTCATGTAATTGGTACTACAACGTAGTAAGAACTTTAACGGTATGTGTATTAGGGATTAATGTTTGAGTTGAATGTAGATAATGGTCTTTCTGTCCGTCTCTCACTCACAGGTTTGCTTCGTGCGGGTTACTACGACCTACTCATTGACATCCACCTGAGCAGCTACACCACGGCTCGCCTCATGATGAACAATGAGTACATTGTTCCCATGACAGACGAAACCAAGAGCATCACCCTGTTTCCAGATGAGAAGAAGAAACATGGCCTGCCAGGCATCGGCCTCAGCACCTCCCTGAGACCCAGAATGCACTTCTCATCTCCAAGCTTTGTCTGTGGGACCGGACCATCAAATCGTAATAACGGAAACACCGGATCAGGAGACTGTTTCCAGTATAGCCCTGAATTCCCCTTAGATATACTGAAAATGAAAACCATTGAGATGCTAACAGAGGCCGTGCGGGAGGGAAGCATGCACGTACGGGATCCAATAGGAGGCAGCACTGAGTTTCTCTTTGTCCCCCTCATCAAGCTGTTCTACACCCTGCTCATCATGGGAGTTTTTCAAAGTGAAGATCTGAAGAACATCCTCAGACTCATTGAACCAGCTGTGTTCTCTGAAAGACATGAAGGTCAGGAGGACACGCACATGGAGCTGGAGGTGGTGAAGGAGGGGGATGGAGAGGATGGAGGGAGGAACATGTTGAAAGAAGGACTGTTACAGATGAAGCTACCCGAGCCTGTAAAACTTCAGGTGACACTCAGTTAACCCTCTCAGTTTGTAAATGAGGTATCATTTATTTACTATATCAGATTAGTGATGTATTTACAGACAGTGCTTCTTAAAAATAACTTTCAATGTTGCCTAGTCTTTCATTTCTAAAAAAGGTGGGGACCTTTTTTTTTGCTAGGTTATAAAAAATGTTTTTGTCTGGATAGTTTTTCAAATTTTTCAAGTGAATTTTTTTATTGATGAGGATCTTTAACGCCTGAATGAGTACTACAACAACAAACGCTTAGAAACATGATACCGACAAAAAAAACTGCCACAACCTGTTTTCACAGAAAAAAAGTTAAAAAGAATCGTAGCAAATAATTTTTTATCAACTGGCAAAACTTTTTTTCCATACCTGTTCCACAGATAAAACATGAAACACATGAAGGACAGAAAACCATTTAGATCCAACTAAATCACCAGGTGTGTTTTTGTTTCCCACTTGCCTCTCAGGGCTTCCGTAGTATACTTCTAGAATTCACTGTAGTTCAAAAATTTTGTTTTTTTAATGTGAAGTTGCATTTAAAAATATTAAACCTCTCCTTAAAGTAACAGACAACTTGATTTGGATTCACATGTCTCCCATATCTATATATAGTTATACATGTGATGTATTTTGAAAAGAATTTGAAGATTTTCTCAAATGTCCAGACGGCTGGACGGTATGAGTGTTATGATCAGATGCACATAAAATCAATGAATACCATGACCAACAACAAAGCCATGTGGCTATATCAACTCACAAACATGGCACAGTGCAAAGACAACAGAGGAATCTCACAGCTATAGACTAAAAATACACCAGAGCTTCATCAAGTTCAACCCAACAAGAAACCAAATGAGAAGTTTGTTTTTGCAGAACACTGACACGGGGGAATGAGACTAGCTTTATGTGTCAGATACACCAACAAAAATGAGCAACCTCAAGAATGATGAAACAAGCTCTGTACTTCAGAGATGAACCATATATATATAGAGAGAGAGGTGTTAAAGTGACACTGCACACATATTTCCTCCTTCATCACTCTTGGAATAAGCACGTTGTAGGTTTTATTTTGAAAAACAGTCCTTGCCTTGAAGTCAAGTAGCATGTCAGCATTCTCCTCCACTTTGAGCAAATTCAAAGCAGTAACTCTTTTAGACCTGCATGGACTCTGCAATGGCGCCAAAGCGTGATGACACAGGGATGTACTGTATCCTACAAACTTGTTACACCTTTTTCATCATATGTAGTTGATCCAACAAATGTGTCTTGTGTGTGTGTGTGTGTGTGTGTGTGTGCAGATGTGCCATGTGCTGCAGTACCTGTGCGACTGCCAGGTGCGTCATCGTATCGAGGCGGTGGTGGCTTTTTCGGATGACTTTGTGGCCTGTCTCCAAGACAACCAGCGGTTCCGCTACAATGAGGTGATGCTGGCACTGAACATGAGTGCCGCCCTCACTGCTAAGAAGACCAAAGAGTTCAGATCTCCTCCACAGGAACAGGTAGGAGCACCACTGAGTCTGGGCTGGAGCACAAAACAGTACAGAGGAATAGTTTTAGAGTTTACTGGAGAATAATAGTGCAGAGTAACATGAAGTGTATTAGAGAAGAACAGCAGACAATCGAGCAAAATCAAAGTTGAGACTTTGGAGACACTTTGAATAAAGGAATGATCAGGAAAGTATTCTGAGGTACTTATTCATTGTCAGTGTATAACCTAGAGTATCCACCAGACTGACAAAAACAATAATTCTACCTCGAAGAACATTGGAGTTGGATCTGTTAGTTAGTTTGTGGTATTGTGTGACTTTGACTTTGGTAGACAGTAAGTACCTGTGTTCTGAGATGTAAAATTACTGTTTTTGTCAATGGAGTCTGCTGGCTTTGAAGAGAGCATATGTGACTATAATGGCTTCATTTCCCCATTGGAAAGGGCTGTCTGACTGCAAGGTAAAGCGGTGAAATTATTCTAAATATAGCGTAGGTGGCCCTTTCTTTTACAGTAGGTGGCCAAAATACGCTGCCCCCGTCCACAGCAGCACATTGGTTAGCTTTCGTGCTGGTACTCAAGTCTGTTCATGGTTGTTGTGGGAGTATTTCAACAGGACTTGTATCGCAGTCACACCCGCATGTGTTTCTGCAGATCAACATGCTGCTGAACTTTAAGGATGAGAAGCAGGAGTGTCCCTGTCCTGAATTCATCCGAGAACAGCTGCTCGACTTTCATGAAGACCTGATGAGACATTGTGGTAAACTAACAATCAGCTTCACCTACACAGCCAAACAAACATGCATATTAAGTAGAATATCCAGGGAGCCCACAGAGATCAACAGGGATCAATAATATAGGAACATAGATCAGTAACATTTTCATTTACTGCAAACATCCATTATGCACTGTGTACTGATTCTTCCATTCTCTCAGGTAAAGAGTTGGATGAGGAGAGAGGGACACATGGTGACAGTGACTTCACCATCCGAGGTCGACTCATGTCATTGGTGGAGAAAGTGGCTTACCTGAAGAAGAAGATGGGCAACCTGCCAAAGGAGAAAAAAGACAAGAAACCCAGTGAGTCCACTGCATCAGCTGATACACAGACAGACAGACAGACAGACAGACAGACAGACAGACAGGACTAAAACATACAGAGTAAATGTATCAACACTATAGAGATGTATAGCTGTAGAATACAATACACAATATAAAGAATACACACAATACACATACAATACTCTTAGCCTACTTAGAATACATATATGAAAAACTACCACAACTAAAATATAGACAGGTTAACATACTACTGATGGTTTTGATGATTAATGAATGTAAACTATATGGACCCAGTTTAGAGGTACTGTCCCCTATTTCTTCGGAGCAGGAGGCTCAGAATTACACATCGAACCTTTTAATGGTCATAATTCCATGAAATGCAGTGAGGACATTCAGGTCCCTGATGGAAGAATCCTTTTAATTTGAATGAGGATTTCGCTAATAGGTCCGTTATTTCTAACTTTGCTTTATTAATTGTGTATGAGATGAAGTGAAAAATCTTAAAAAAAACCTAACAAGAAATGGCGCTCGGAGAGTCTTCCGTCTTCGGTGTGTTCATGAGCATTAAGTCATAATGTGGAACAACATGGACACTGCAAAGAAGATATGTGTATTTTATTGCTCAGAGCGATTTATATAACATGTTGACATCTGTTTCCGAGTTGTTGTTCCGACTTCAGGGGCATTCACGTGAATTTCCCCAGTTGGGAAATCTTGCAAGGTAAGAAAAGTGAAACAAAATGTGTGTATATGCCCGGTGATGAATCCGCTCCAAAATTTCATGGGTTCTTCCTTGGCCCATGCTACACCCTTCCACCAAGTTTCATGAAAATCGGGCTAGTAGTTTTTATGTAATCCTGCTGACCAACAAACAGACAGTGAAACCGAGCTGAAAACATACCTCCTTGGCGAAGGAAAAAGGAGAAGAAATAATATTTTCTGATTATGGACCCGTAACCTCCCAACACCCCCTAACTCTCTGTCTCTGTTTCTGAAGGTACGTTACAGCAGTTGATTTCAGATACCATGGTTCGCTGGGCTCAGGAGTCAGTTATTGAGGATCCAGAGCTGGTCAGAGCCATGTTTGTCCTGCTGCACCGCCAGTATGATGGCATTGGAGGACAGGTACTTTTGTGCCGCTGTATGTCTCTGTTAATGGAGACGCCATATCATTGAAGACCCTGTTTTCACTGTTACATGAGAAAATGACAGAAGTGGGGCGCCAACAATTACAATTTATTTAATTAATATTTAATCAAAAACATCTATTTCCTGTAACATCTTTGCTCTGAAATCGTGTATAGTATTGTACAATATCAACTGTAACAAGCATTTATTTTAATTTTTATTTGGTGTGAAAATACAAGTAAGCACCATCGTGACCTAATTAAATGAATAGGATGGTGTGAGAAAAACAAATGTTGCTTCTTTCCCTCTATACAACATCTGCTGATACAATAAGTTGGCATATATATAAAAGCTATCCCAATTAAAAGCTATCTCTCCCAGACAGATAGAGTAAGGGTAAATCATTAAAGAAATGTCCTCAACAATTATGTGTAACAGTAACATAAGCCAGTATAAATGAGTACAGAGAAAATAAGGATACTTGTCTCCATTACATTGTCTCTCCTAACGTATGGTAAGTGATAACAGACTGTCCTGCTCCGTCTGCAGTCTGTACTCACAGTAATATAAAATGTGTTGACCTTACCAATGCATTTTAAACGATATGAATCTGTCCTTACTTTTCCAGGTGCGGGCCCTTCCTAAGACCTACACTATAAACTCAGTATCGATCGAGGACACCATCAACCTGTTGGCTGCTTTGGGTCAGATCAGATCTCTGCTGAGTGTCCGTATGGGAAGAGAGGAGGAGAAACTGATGATCCGAGGGCTGGGGTGAGAACAAGCTCCTGAACACTGATTCTCATTTATTTTGGTCTTCTCTGTCTTATTAAAAGTCATCAGTGAATTTCCATTTCTTAGGGCACTGTGCAACTGGACAGGTGTCTAAACTGACCTATCTGGAAACTAATAAATGCTAAATGTACTTTTATATAGTGTGTGTGGCAGCATAGTATGCAATTCTCCTTTAAGAAACAGTAAAATGCAGTCTAGTCTAATATCAATTTGAAGCAAAGCAGACTAACCACAGTGATTTAAGCATGAACTGGAGAGTTAAACAAGTTTCGAATCTACCTGCTAATCCTGTTGGATTAGTAATGCTCATAATCAGTTTCTTGGTGAGCACCGGAGATGATGAAGACAACACATCAGGTTCAATAAAGTGTTGCCTGATCTGCTGTCAGTCACCAGAATTTGATTTCCACACATGGGTCCATGTAGCATCAGTCAGCCTGTATGTTCAGGTTTTGGTTGAGTCAGTGTGAACACAAAATAAAAAGGAAGCTATTTTTATTTATTTTTCTTCCCTTGGTCTGGAAAAAAATCTTACCTTTTAATAGTGGATTTATTGGGAGGAGAATACACATCAAATCTGACATGGAGGAAGTCCAAGGAGAGGATATGTCCTTTGAGGAAATATAGTTTTTGGACGGTCATAGGGAATGATTTTTTTTTTTGTTGTTCAATGAGAGTTCAATACAATGTTAAATGAGTCAACTCATTTAATTAAAGTTCAAGTTCAGTCTGCATTTTTGATTTTTTTTAATTTATATTAGAATTTGATATACAATGATGTCTGCTTATGATATTGTAAAAAGGTTTGTTTCTATCTGCATAAGACATGATAAATATTACAGGAGCCCCTATATTTCTATTTTATTCACTTTATTACCTGTTCATTTCTGTGGGAAGCTTCCAACTTGAATATTCCCACAATTTTGCAACCCTAGTAAATAAACTGAATTACAGATGGGAAAGAAAACTAAAAACAATTTAAAGTTTTGAGTATTGGTCTTATATCTTTCAAAACTATTGTGCTACAATTAGATTTGATTAGACTCCACTGCTGGGAATTAATGATGATGTTGTACATTGTCCTAAAGGAGAAATCCCTGATGTCCATAGCAGTTTTGTAACACTGGACAGAAACTGTTGGGTGAAAACTTCCCTGAACATGTGTTTACTGTGTTATACTGTGTACAACATGTTCATTCAGACTATAAACCTGGTTAGAGCCCTAATGATGAAAAGCTCCATAAGCATTTAACTTGTGCCCCTTCCTCCGCAGCGATATCATGAACAACAAGGTGTTCTACCAACATCCCAACCTGATGAGAGCTCTGGGGATGCACGAGACTGTCATGGAGGTCATGGTCAACGTACTCAGTGGAGGAGACTCCAAGGTATGAAGTTTGTATAAGCTGCAGAGCCAGACAACAGGTGCTGAAGCTGGATCCGGATGTTGACAGGAAGCAGGACCAGCTTGACTGAATCACAACCACGTGTAGAGATGTCTGGATGGAAAGAGATTTACACTTATGGCATTCTGTCAAAACTGGCTTTTTTGAAACTGTACATTTGTTTATGATCGAGCATTTAACTTTTAAATAAATACATAAAGTGATCATGCGAAACTTTATGGACAATATACTTTTTAAAACACTACACCTACACTATACACTATTGCTGCATCAATTTTGTCCAACATGAAGTCTGTGTTTTTGCAGGAAATCACCTTCCCTAAAATGGTGGCCAACTGCTGTCGTTTCCTCTGTTACTTTTGTCGAATCAGCCGACAGAACCAGAAAGCCATGTTCGACCATCTCAGCTACCTGCTGGAGAACAGCAGCGTAGGCCTTGGTGAGTATGTGTTGAAGTGTGATATTATACTGTTATCTGCTCACATTCAAATGCACATAGAGTCTCCTAACCACTTGAGCCACAACATGAATGCAGAGCGTGTGGATGACTGAGTGCTGTGGATAAATCAAGGACTAAACATTTATGTGAGTCCACTACCTGTGTAAGCACGAACCCTGTACTGTGACTAATGAGGAACATTGAAACAGCGATCAGTGGTCATCTATAAAATGCAGTGTCGTGTACATGTGATGGATCATAATTTTTTCATTACAGTGTGGAATTTTAGAGGGCACTATCAGAATAAAAAAAATAATAATGGCGGACACTTAATCTAGTGCACTAGATATTGAATAGACATTGATTTTGGACACAGTCATGGTCTTCATCAGCAGATTGAGTTTGAACTTCCACAAAGTTCCAAACCTGAGCCATCTCCATGACAACTGAGCAAACTTCATCCACCGATGAAGACCATGAGGTGCAGCCGAACGGAAATACTAAGTGGACCTTGAGTTAATATAATTTTGTCAAATTAATGAAATGTATATCTTACAATGTAATGTACCCATTCCCAAAACATGCATCCATGAAGTCACTACAGTTACTGGATACAAGGAGAGGAATGCAGACAGTATGTGACACACGCACAAGATATAGTCATATTCAACGTATCTTTGAAATTGAAGATCCTCTGCTCACTCCTTCCTAACTGTGCTCACCAGTGTGGCTGCTCACAGTCTGTGGGTTGTTTTCTCCCAGCTGTGTGCTGTCTTCTGACGAGGTTATGGGGACTTTGTGAATTTGTTTTTACAACTTGAAACGTTATTGCTCACAGACAGCATTGGCTGTCTAAATAGAATCAGAATCAGAATCAGAAATCCTTTATTAGTCCCACAGTGGGGAAATGTTCATGGTTACAGTAGAAAGGTAAAAAAGGATACAATAAAAACACACGTGAACACTACAATTAAGTGGATGAGTGTCCCACAGTGCTGTATCCAAGAACACATACACATATATTGTTTTATTTGTAATAGACTCCCTACCCTCTTTGGTGTGTTTATATTATTAATATCCCCTCTCTTCCCCTTCCCTCTCCTCTCCTCTTCTCTTCTCTACTCAGCATCTCCTTCAATGCGAGGATCTACACCTCTGGATGTGGCAGCAGCATCAGTCATGGATAATAATGAATTGGCCCTAGCTTTAAGAGAGCCAGATCTGGAGAAGGTGAGGCTGACAAACACACACACGCACGCACAAGGTTTGTCAAAAATATGTCAGCAATTCAGGGGTTGCTTCATTGGAAGAGTGCTACACAGAAGTGTGTTTCAGAAGACTAAGGGCTGCAGAGGATTCATTGGGGCATCATCCTAGCCCTCATGTCACTCAGACCAAAAAGTATATAAAAGATGAACATTTCCAAGTGCACTGCATGGAAAATGCAAGTATGACAGGAATAAATCCACATGTAGTCGGTTGCCAGTTTATAAGGAACACCTAGCTAAAGCTAATGCAGTCTAATCCAACAGTCCTGCAATAAATCCCTTCATGAACATTCTATTCTCCAGGTTTTGTTGTTTATTTTTATTTTATGGTCATTTTGGCAGCACCAGTTTGTTCTGATGCTGACTTGTATTGTGTAAATATCCAGTATGCACCAATTACTGTATATAAATGTTGGTGGATTAGAAACACACCTCAGTATAATGTTGTCCCTAAAGGTTTCTGTAATAAACTGGCATCTGGGGAAATATCATATACACATCAGACCAAAACAGTGAATGAAAAAACAGCAAACCGGTATGGCAGTTTGTTTTGTTCATTTTAATTCAAGGGCGCCCTTGTGATCTATTTTCTAAATCTGAAAAAAATGTTTTTGCCAGGATGATCAAAATCTTTCTAAAAGTGTTTATTGTTGTAATACTAATTATGACCACAAGGGGCTGAAGAGCACCACTACCACATATAATTGGACCAAAAGCATGTTGCGCAAAGTGAGTTTTGATTCCTCCATGCATTGACAGCAGGTTCTAACACACACCTTTCAGTGCAACACATTGTCACTGATGTTACCTGAGGTCATCGGTGTTTTGGTCTCAGCCGGGGGTGATCAGGCTGTGATCAGACTCTCTGTGGCACCTGTGATCTTCTTGACGACTGTCCTGCTGTACAGTCATGTAATCCCAAAGAGCTTGAGCCCTGCAGAGTGACTGGCCTGTGAGGCCTTTGCCCCTAACCTCGATGCGCTCACACCAGGTATGCCATCCCCTGCTTCGGCACTCGCCTACCGACTCCTCATACTTGGCCCTCTTCCTCTCAAAGGCCTTCTCCATCCAGTCTTCCCAGGGGACAGTCAACTCCAGCAGGACCACTTGCCTTGTTGTTTCTGACACCATGACCATGTCTGGCCTAAGTGTGGTCACTGCGATGATGTATGGGAATTTGAGCTGTCTCCCAAGGACAACCTTTAGCTCCCAGTCCCGTGCTGTGGCAAGGAGCCTCCCTGGTGGCCTTGGTTGCAGCTGCAGCCTCTCTCTGGCTTTGACAAAGTGTGATGGACTGCCTCACTGGTTGTTGCTGTTTGCTTTGAGAGATCCCTGTGTTGATGATATGCCGCTATGAGCCTCAGCACCTGTTTGTGGTGCCAGCAATAACGCCCCTCTCCCAGGGCCTTTGGGCAACAGCTTAGTTTCTGCCAAGCGCCAGCAGAATAGGTTGGATGGGCTGTGAAAGACGTCATTGACTCTATTTTTCTTTTGGCTATAAATGCATTTTAATCGGTGCAAATCTGCTGTTTGGGAATGCTGTTCGGGAATGCGAATGCTTTAAATCCTATTAAGAACATGGGTTAGTGGTGCACTTCAGCCTCTTGTGGTTGAAATGAATATTACAACAAAAAACGCACCTGCCAAAACTTTTTCATCTGTGAAAAAAAAAGTTTTGGTAGGTCATTTAACTTTTCACCTGGCAAATTCCCCCCTGCCCCCCCACCCTAAAAATAATAATAATTAAGGACCTTACAAAGATTATCCTGGCAAAAACTTCTTTTTTTTTTTTTTTACCTATTCTATTCTTAAGTGATAAACACAGACTTAAAACATTTGCTCAATTGCTCCTCAGGGCTTCCGTAGATTTGAATGCGGTAAAAAAAAGACTTTGTCTGCCTGTGCAGGTGGTGCAGTACCTGGCCGGCTGTGGGCTACAGAGCTGTGTGATGCTGGTGCGTAATGGATACCCTGACATTGGCTGGAACCCTGTGGAGGGTGAACGCTACCTCGACTTCCTCCGCTTTGCTGTCTTCTGTAACGGTGAAAATGAAATCAAATTTGTTATTTTCAGCAAGAAACTGTCGACCCTCTTTCTCAATGCATGTATGTATACTGTATGTAGTATGTGTTTGGCACACAGTATGTAGTCATGAACACCTCTACTGTTCTGTGGTCAGGGGAAAGTGTGGAGGAGAATGCCAATGTTGTTGTGAGGCTTCTGATTCGCCGACCAGAATGTTTCGGCCCGGCCCTTCGGGGTGAGGGTGGCGATGGGTTGTTGGCAGCGATGGAGGAAGCCATTAAGATCTCTCAGGATCTCTCCAGAGATGGTCCCTCTCCTACATCTGAAAGCAGCAAGACGCTGTAAGACAACATGATCACTTCTCATTCATTTGCTCTTATAGTATCAGATAATGAGATAAAAAAACATCCTGTATTTACAGTTACTCTGTGAAGTCATTTACAGTTCAATGATCAGTGCTATTATAAATGCCCTCATGATATCTGTTCCAACTCAAAGACATGTATTATCCATCCCAGATCTATGTATTAAAGTCCCTGAATGAAGAGAAATCAGTTGTAGGAACTTCCTTGAGTGAGGAATCTTTGGACAGCAACCTGCCCTGATTGTGAAGAGAGTGGTCTAAACTATTTAGTAACATCATTGATGCGTGTGTGTGTGTAGCAGTGACATGCTGGAGGAAGAAGAAGATGATACAATCCACATGGGGAATGCTATCATGACCTTCTATGCTGCTCTCATTGACCTGCTGGGCCGCTGTGCTCCCGAGATGCACGTGAGTGACAACACACACACACACACACACACACACAGACTCATATAGATACTCACACTAACTCAATCCATTTTATATCAGTTGATCCATGCTGGTAAAGGGGAAGCAATCCGTATAAGAGCCATTCTGAGGTCCCTTATTCCTATTGAGGACCTGGTGGGAGTCATCAGCATTCCATTTTCCATGCCCAACCTGGCTAAAGGTAAGCAAACCTTTCAGCACCCGCCCTGCTGTATCTGACATGCATAACACAGTCACCCTGTCCAGTATGGGATCAAAGATAAAAATATGCAAGCACAAAAAATGAAAGTGACTTGGTTTATGGTTAAATCTTGACTTCAATCTTCAATCTTTGTTTGTGTTTCTGTGTGTTTTGTGTTTGCCTCTGCCTGCATAGATGGGTTGGTGGTGGAGCCAGACATGTCAGCTGGTTTCTGTCCGGACCATAAAGCAGCCATGGTCCTGTTCCTGGACAGAGTCTATGGTATAGAAGATCAAAACTTCCTTCTACACCTGCTGGAAGTCGGCTTCTTACCTGACCTGAGAGCTGCTGCCTCTCTGGACACTGTAAGTGTGTGTGTGTGTGTGTGTGTGTGTGCGTGTGTGTGTGTGTGTGTGTGTGTGCGTGCGTGTGTGTGTGAGAAACTGTGGTTTGCGGTCCTTAGATATTTCCTCATGTTAACAGTAGTTCAAATGACTGTAATATGGAAGGTCTCACAAGTAGTGATGAACGTCCCCTCAGCTTTACAAAGCTGTTTTAGTCTATATTTGATAAATATTTTGGTTTTACAGCCTGCAACTTTCTGTTTAGTGCTCTCATAAACATTGTTTCCAGCAGCAGGCAGCAGCTTTCAGTGAAAATGTCTGATAAAGTCACTGTACACTTTCTTCCCCCGCAGTGTGTCTGTTTGACCGACGTGTGTGTTTCACACTTTAGTGTTGGGTGGCATTCCCTTGGAAACATTTGTTGTCTTTCTCAGCCATAAACACACATCGCTCCTCTTTAATCCCACTGCCCATTTTTCTCAGACCAAACTTGATCGCACACTCAAATAATTGCTTTTCTCTATCTTTCCTTTCTTCTTCTGTGTCTGTGTTTGTGTCAGGTTGCTCTCAGTGCCACAGACATGGCACTTGCCCTCAACAGGTATCTGTGTACAGCGGTGTTGCCTCTCCTGACTAAATGTGCTCCACTGTTTGCGGGGACGGAGCCGTTCGCCTCGCTGATCGACTCCCTCCTCCACACGGTTTACCGCCTGTCCAAAGGCTGCTGCCTCACCAAGGCCCAGAGGGACGCCATAGAGGAGTGTCTGCTGGCTGTTTGTGGGTAAGACTGGAATTTAAACAGAAACAAAACAGACGTGCATGTGTGATCATCAAAATCAGTTGTTACAGTGTAAGTTATTGTTAAAACACATGGGAGGGGTTGTCAGGAAAGCAGATTCTGATTCTGACAAGTTTTGTTCATTTGATATCTACGGCGGCGTACTAGGGTTAAAAAAAAATGGTAATATTTGTAGAAAAATAAATCAGAATTTAAGAGCTTTAAGTCGTATATTTATGAGAAAAACAACTCACTGAGATTAAAGTCACTGTATTTATATATAAATATGAGGATATGTTGAATAAACAGATGTATGTATTATAAAGTGGTGACACTTCACAAAGCTCAGGAGTTCAACAGTCTTCTGGCCTGTGGGATCAAACTGTCTGAGTCTGCTGGTCTTGTCCCGGATGCTGCGGTACCAGAACAGTTGGTTGCCGGGGTGATGGGGGTCGTTGATGATCCTGTGGGCCTTCTTCCTGCACCGCTGGGTGTAGAGCTCCTCCATGGATGGCAGCTCCGTCCTGGTGATGTGCTGACCAGTGTTCACCCTCTGTACAGTCTTATGGTTGAGGGCGGTGCAGCTGCCATACCAGGCCATGATGCAGTCAGGAGAGTCTGGATGGTGCACCTGTATAAGCTGCAGAGCATCCTGGAGTCCATGTTGAGCCTCTGCAGCCTGCGGAGGAAGCAGAGCCGTTGTCTCTCTGTCTTTGTGACGGTGTTTGTGTGTTGAGTCCAGGTCAGGTCCTCACTGATGTGAACCCCGAGGAACCAGAAGATGCTGACTCCACCGTAGTCCTGTTGATGGTGATGGGGGCGTGTCCCCCTCTCTGTTGCTTCCTATAATCCACAATCAGCTCCTTAGTTATGCTCATGTTGAGATAGAGGTTGTTGTCCTGGCACCAGGATGTCAGGGCTCTGACGTCTCGTCGCCATTGGTGATCATGCCGATGAAGTTCGTGTCTTTAGCAATCTTGGTGATGGTGTTGGAGCTGTGTGTGGCCATGCAGTCGTGCGTGAACAGGGACTAGAGGAGAGGGCTGAGCATGTAACCCTGAGGGGCTCCGGTGTTGAGGGTCAGGGTGGAGGATGTGATTTTTCAGACCCGCACTGCCTGGGGTCTGCCTGTCAGGAAGTTCAGCAAGTTCGCTATCATTAGCCCAGAATCACCATATTATTATAAGCATCCGATCTTTGAAGAGACATTGCTGTGAACATACTGATTTGGATGAGGTGATAGCTTTTGTGCATCAGGAACTATAACCAATCGTACAGAATTTTGGAGACTTTTACATGTACATTTAAATTTTCGTACATGTGTGAGTTTTTTCTCACAACTTTACCACTTTATCTAAATTTACGACTTTATCCTCAAATGTGTTCTCTGAATATTAAGCCTCTCCCCCAGCTCTGTAATTTCTATTTATTTTTTTAGCTAAAATTAAACAAAGAAAACCAAATATGGTACACATAGTTATTATTTAGGTTATAGTTTATAAGTCACTTACACAACCATAAATGTCAGTCACACTATTATTTTTGAGTTTGGTTCATTTGAACTGTATTTTGTGAGCATTACCACCTCTTCTTCTCATTTCAAGTTTGCTTGACTCTTAACAGCTCTGGCTTCAACTTGACTATTACTGCTTATCACTATATTCTCATTTATTTAATTTTCCTACTCCATCATTCATTATTAATTTTATTCAGGCATCTTAATGTTTTGTTTTAATGTCATTGTTTGTCATTGTGGCTGTTTTTCTTGTTGTGTTTTGTGTAAAGATCTAATCCGTTTACACAGTTTTGTTTTAATATTGTTTCTGTGTGGCTGTGGATATAACCAACTGGTGTATGTCATCTTAATAATGTGCAGCAAGCTGAGGCCTTCAATGATGCAGCATCTGCTCAGGAGGCTGGTGTTTGACGTTCCTCTGCTGAATGAACACACCAAAATGCCTCTGAAGGTGAGAAACATATTGTAGTTATGTCTCTGCCCAATCAATTCAAAAGTGCTCTTCAAATGAATCTACAGGAACTATACTTTAGATTACACTCACAGTAATGAGAATATTGTTGTCGTATTACCTCAGCTCAGACAACATTCACATAGAGCCAGGCGAGATTCTCCACTCCAACATGTGATGACATATTGTGTCACTGTAATATAGGAAAAGTGAATTTGTCTTCTACAAAACATTTAGAAAATATGTTTTTAATTCCCATACAGTTAGTAGTAGTAGTCAACAACACAGTCTCAATCGCAGTTCCTTTGCACCAGCATCTCTTATGTCAGATGTACAAAACATCTGATAATGCACTGTGAATTTGTGCCACTGGATGCAGTGTTTTATTGAAAATGGTTGATGAATGTCCTCTTGACTGTACCCAGCTGCTGACCAATCACTATGAGCGCTGTTGGAAGTATTACTGCCTGGCTGGAGACTGGGGCAGCTTTGGAGCTGCATCAGATGAAGAGCTTCACCTCTCCAGGAAACTGTTCTGGGGAATATTTGATGCTTTGTCACTCAAGGTAAGGCTCTAGTTAAGGCCCATTTATTTAATGCAACATAAATGTAAAGGAAATAAATTACCGGTAAGTGACACATGAAATAAGTGAATGTGCAAGCCGTAGTCCTATGTAGTATTATAAATGTGTGTGCCGAAGCTGAGAAAATTTAGCTGACACCACTATGACATCATCAGGGTTATTTTCTCAGACTTGTCAAAACTCCTCCAGAGACACAGACAACATCATACAACTGTTTTCACATGCAGACAAATGTAAATGCCATACAGAATGTACAAATTGTTTTTATAAACACTCAAAACCTGAATACTAAAATAATAAAATGAGTATGGGACATTTCTTTGTTCTTATAATTGACACCAGTTGTAGATGTGGTGCTATCACGTTCTTTGGCCAACCTTTTCCATCTGTGCAAAAGTAGGCATTGCTTATATGCCGTATACTGTAAGTGTACATGCAATAATATTTGTTTTAAAAGTAAATCGACAGCCTTGTTGTGCTGCCTTGTGGGCATGTAAGTGATGTATAAAGCAGCGTACTGTGTTTTTATGATTTAGCGGTATGACCAGGAGCTGTTCAAGCTGGCGTTACCGTGTCTCAGTGCTGTGGCTGGAGCGCTTCCTCCAGACTACATGGAGTCAAACTACATGGCCATGATGGAGAAACAGTCGTCGATGGACTCAGAGGGAAACTTCACTCCACAGCCTGCAGACACTACCAAGTATACAAGACATTTATTAAAAAGTTCAATTTCTAAAGTTATTTTTGGTGCATATCCACATTCAGATTTTCATAAAGTTGCAAAGACGCAGTAGGTAGTAGTAATTTGTCAAAAAGTAAATTAACAAAGGTCCAATAATTCATACCATTGTCCTGGCTTTGATTGCAGTTCCGATCAGCCTTGACAGCAGGTCACCACACATATTTGAATGTGTTTTTCTTTCTTTTCTGTCTCCATCAGTGTGACTATCCCAGAGAAACTGGACTATTTCATAACCAGATATGCAGAGCACAACCATGAGAAGTGGTGTATAGAAAAGGTAAGGATTTGTTTGAAGTTGCAATAAACTGACGTCTCAGTTATATTATGGAAATTGAATGCATTTTGAAATATCTCCTATGTATTTCTAATAGTTTTCCAATGGCTGGTCATATGGGGAACAGATATGTGAAATCTCCAAGAGCCACCCTTTACTGAAACCATACAAAGGCCTCTCTGAGAAGGTAGTCTGCATTCAGCTGTCTGAGTCTGGTTTCATGTTCTCATTGTTTTGAAGAAATGTCACATTTTGACTTTTAAACTCACACAGGTAGCATTCTGCTCAGCTGTGTCACGGCACAGTATCACTAACTGTGAGCCAGATCTGTCCAACACATGGCTGCTCGATTCGGATAGGTTCTCAGTGTCAGCTCATGGAATCCTTTTTCAGGTGTATCATTTATCACTAGCCTGGCATGAGTCTGGATACCCAGACCTTGTTTTAGGGTAAACCAGGCAAGTCAGATTTAGGTCACTGTATGCCTACCATGGCTGGAGTTTCACTTAAAGGTAACCTGTTAAGTGTTTAACCTCTAGTAGTGCTGTAGAGAAGTTTCTATGAGTGGGTCCCCATTTCGTTGAAGGACACAGGTGATACAATTCCTGCTAATAGTTTCACACTATTCCACTGGTCGACAGGTGGCGTGAAAGCAGGGTTTAAGAATACCAGCTAGTTAACAATGCAGATTTAAAACTTTGGCCTTGCAAATGTTTTATGAGGAAGGAAATGCATGCAACATGTTAGAGCGCAAGGAAACGCACAACGTGTTTTGGTGAGTAACACTGAATGTAAGCTTTTGTTTGTTTATCAGAAAACCCTACAGAGCCCCTTTCAGGGTTAGCACAGGTCTTTTTAAAAGCCTTGTAGTGAGAAGACTGTCTTACTCAAGAGCAAGCAGCCGCATGCCACTGAAAATGTCCTGAAAGATTATCTTTTTTTTTTTTAAATAAAGGCAAGGAAATACTGTATATTTCACACTTTGCACTCACCTTTATTTTTGATAGCTTACAGTATCTTGTGATTTATTGCAGTTTTGTAGGTGAAATGTTTCTTAGAGTTACTGACTCGCTGTCAGGTTTTGTCTAATGTTTGGTTGTAATCTTGCAGGATAAGGAGGCGTATTGCTGGCCAGTCAGAGAGTCTCTGAAGACCATGCTGTCGTGGGGCTGGAGCATCGACAGGATCAGAGAGGGCGACCCTGCCAGCCTCCACAATAAGTCCAGGAGGATATCACAGGCCAGCCAGGTACACACACACACACACACACACACACACACACACACACACACACACGTCCACACATGGTAAAGCGGGTAAACATTTAGAGAAAAACAAAAAGCACAAGAAAAAGATGAAAAAGTCAATATCAATATACAGTATATGTCTTCCACAGCTGTCTTTTGAAGGAACTCCAGCTTTCAGCCCCAGACCCATTGATATGAGCAATGTTACACTGTCCAGAGACATGCAGGTAGGTCACTGTAAACACAAAAAGATTTTTTAAATAATAATAAATATATGTATATATAAATAAACAGAAACGTGTTTGATTCCTGAGTGTAAACTTAAGCTGTGCAGTATTGATATCAGTATAGAAACTGGAAGATATTGTGGCTGGAGAGATGAAGTGATACTGTATGTGCAGTGTAACAGAGTCACATATGTTTAACATTGTGTTTTTCCAGTCTATGGCAGAGCTACTTGCAGAGAATTATCATAATACCTGGGCCAGGAAAAAGAAAATGGAGCTGGAAGCCAAAGGTGCGTTTCCCAAAACCTTCTCCTTTTCTGCCATCACCACCAACTTTATTTTATTTCTCGAAAACGCAACAAAATAATTCAAAATGTTTTAAAACTGTGCATTTGAGCTAGAATATAAAGATCATTAACTGATCATTGAAGCAATGACCTCTGATTTCTTCTGGGCCGATGACAATGCCACGTCAAATGAGTGTTTCCGATGACATACAAGCGAACATTTAAAACACATAAAACAAACATACAGCATTATTTACAACAGGTGAAAAAAAAAGTTTAGCATAATTTTTCTTCTTTTTCTTTCTTGCTAAACACAGGGTTGCTTTTACTGTTGTCATGTACTTTTCACCCGTTTTCACAGATGGAAAAAAAAAGCAACTTGACAAAACTTTTTTTCACACCTGTTTCACAGATGGGAAATTTTTTTTAGGAACTTGAAAAAGATTATCCTGGCAAAAAAATGTTTGTTCACCTGTTCTTAAGTCATAAACACAGGAGAGAAAACAATGTAGACGCTACTAAATGGATCACCAGATTTTTTCCCACTTGCTCCTCAGGGCTTCAGTACTTCACTAACCAGTGAAAGTGGTGCTCAGACAGATAAGAGCGTTTTTGTTTTCCATCCTGCTGCGTTGCTGTTGTCTCCAGGTGGAGGAAACCATCCTCTGCTGGTTCCCTACGACACACTGACTGCCAAAGAGAAATCCAAAGACAGAGAAAAAGCACAAGACGTCCTCAAGTTCCTCCAGATCAACGGTTACACTGTGTCCAGGTAGGAACAGGCTTCACCCGTCACACACAGGTTGGAGGTGCAGTAAAGAGCATTTTCATTTAGAACTGGTCTGATTGGTTGAATTTTAGACTGACTTAAGTATGGATTTAGGTATTATAACAGTGTGTATCTCTACTGGGTATGTTTTTACACACTTTAAGTCTGTTTGTTTGCTAAGTGCAGATTATTATCAATGTCATCTGTAATTGTGGAGTGGAAATGTTTTCAGAGAGTGTAAGAGGAGGGAACGTGCTAGCCTATCAGGTCAAATAAAAATGCCTTCCAACAATTCTATAGGTATGATGTATCATGTTGTATCATGATAGGTAGCAACCAGGACTTTTGAGATTAAAACAACTACAACAATTAAAAAAATGTTGCTGTTATTGTTCAGGAGATAGTACCAAATATGTGAACATGTTAAATAAAGACACAACGGCGTTATGTTTGTTGGAAAGTATGTTTTCACCTTTGAGACGTTTAAGCTAAGCTAGCATTATCCCCCTTTTTCAAGTCTCCGTGCATGCAGTACAGCGATAGGTGTGGGATGTGTTTAGCTTAGCTTAGCACAGATAATAAATTAATATACCTTTTCATGTGAATCTGGGTGATATGAAAAAGAAGTATATTTCCCAAAATGGCAGATCATTGCTTTAAGAGTGTGTATGTTGTTTCCAGAGGTGTAAAGTCGCAGGAGCTGGACACTCCAGCGATAGAGAAGCGGTTTGCCTACACCTTCCTCCAGCAGCTCATCACATACGTAGACCAGGCACACCAACACATGATGGAGTTTGGTAAGACTTTTCTGTTGCTGGGTGAATAATACACAAATGACAGTTTTAAAATGAATATAAGGCAGTGTTCATGCCATGTACTGTAGCCTATGTCAATGAACTCTGGTCTAGATTCATAAGGCTTGTGCAGAGAGGAACGTGCCATATTGCCAAAATAGCAAAAAGTACAGGATGGTTGGCTTCCTACAATTAGCACAATTCATAGTTTTAATTTGCGCCCAGTTTGCCCTTGACAGCATTAACAGCATTGACAGCAAGGAGCATCCTTTGAAGTGGGGGGGGACGTAGAATTGTGTCAGTCACCCTTATTATTTCCTGTGCCAACCTAAAGACCAGTGGTGGGGAGGCATGTACTCAGAATGGCTAACGCTACTGATGCAACATGCAGCATTAGGACTAACTATATTGTTGTCCTTCTGTGATTCTACCTGCAGATATCATCTGCCCTACAGCCATTTGAGGCATGTGTACCCAGTCCAGTGTGAAAATGGCATTGGAATTTTCTTTTTACACTTTTTGCAAGTGTTCTTCCTTTCGTGCAGTATAAAAACTGAAGAGCACAGTGGATTCTGGCAGTTGTTCATTAAGATGATCACATCATCATTTTTGTCTCATTGTATTTTTACTATGTTGTTTATTCTGTACACACGTCATCTATTGCACGTGTGTCCGTCCTGGGAGAGGGTTTCTAACATCCCCCCCCCCGTTAATTTTTTTGGGAGCTTTTCCTTATCCGCTGCAACGGTCGTATGTTGTACAGATTGTAATGCCCCCTGAGACACATTTGTAATTTGTGATATTGGGCTGATATACATGTGATTGATCGACTGGCTGCCATGCTGAATTATTGGAATATGTCCCCCACATATTTAACTGCATTATTTTTTGGGAATGAGATAAAAACACCTGAGGCAATGTGTTGAATATCACCATGCAAATCTATTTAGACCATATTGTCTCCGATTGTGTTTCGCCCGTCATTTAGATCTGGGAACAAGACCAAAGGGAGAGAAGATTCCTCATGAACAACAGATTAAGTTCTTTGGAAAGGTCAGAACTCATAATTGTATTTGATTCATCAATCACCTGGATATATTATATTTACTTTGACCTTGGAGAGGGTTTGTGTTTTGAGAAAAAAAAAATTGCCTGCTAATAGTGTGCTTCTCAATGTGCAATAAAAAAAACAATGTAATCCAGCAGTAATCATCAGGCCTGTCTGCAACAGTACTCCAGATCATCTCATATGGTTTACCAAATCTGCCATTCATTCTAATGACTTCTTATAAACTGATAAATACCATTACAAACATTCTGTCAACAAACATTTTGTTTCTTATCATTTAAAGCTACATTTACATTTCATTCAATCCCACAGCTTTAATGTATGTTTGTTGTATTGGTCTACATTTGTATTCCTCTCACTAATGGTGAAATTCTGTGTATTGAAAAACAATAGTGGTCTCTTGAATTGACCTATTTTTTCATTTATTTGAAAGACAGACAGACAGACAGACAGACAGACAGACAGTAATGCGTCTGTGTATTTATGCCATTCAACCCTCAGGTCGTCTTGCCATTGGTGGATCAGTACTTTAAAAACCACAGGCTCTACTTCCTGTTCACAGCCATCCATCCAATCAGCAGCGGAGGCCACGCCTCCAACAAGGAGAAAGAGATGGTGACCAGGTGAGTGTGGGAAATGACACAACAATATATAAACAAAAATCCCATGATGGCAGTACTGCAGGGTGAAGCACTCACTCTCATGTTTTATTGTTCAGACTTTGACTGTATGCTGGAGATTTCTAATCGACTACATGTGTATGACAGGCTGTGTGCCTTTATATCTCCTCTCTTTTATCTCTTTCTCCGCCTCCCTCTCTACCTCCTCTTCTCTCCTTTCATTGAATCTTTTCAGTCTTTTCTGCAAACTAGGAGTTCTTGTCAGACATAGGATATCCTTATTTGGTAAGGACCTTCAAGCCTAATGCTTCCACTTCTGCTCCCTCCTTCTCTGCTGTTGTTCTGAGTGAATATGAGTGCAGTATGAATGTTTTCATACTATGTGGACCCAGAAGTAATGAATATAGCACAGATCTATCCCTGAGAAAAAATTAAAGATTAATAAGTCTCTCCATTATTTTGTACGCTTTGTGGTGAAACAAATGAAACATTATCTATAGCTGTTCCAGGTCTAAGGGGAAAATGCCATAGTCTCAATATATTAGAAATACATTAGTGGATGACCCATTCCAGCTCCTGAGCCACTGCCTC
Organism: Bovichtus diacanthus; assembly: GCA_943590825.1. Classification (NCBI taxonomy): domain Eukaryota; kingdom Metazoa; phylum Chordata; class Actinopteri; order Perciformes; family Bovichtidae; genus Bovichtus; species Bovichtus diacanthus. The sequence continues at coordinate 5,428,894 of CALSBV010011050.1, read as the reverse complement.
TCTGCATGTTAGCCACTGCTCCTTTAAAGGTGATAAGGGTGATGAAATGTGATATGTCAGTGTTACAACCTGTTTACGCTGCTCCAAGTGGCCAAAACTCTGTTATCGCAAGTTGAAAGTCACAACATCATACCAATCCCATTTCAAAGGTTCCTCCAAGAGAAAGTGACGCCTGCTGGTGTAAAGTGACCACTCATTTCTCTATTGGTGCATTCTGGTGTCTATGAACTATCTATCTCATCATTTCATATTTTCCACAAATGTACATTTAGGTGGTCATCTGTCACTAGCTGGGCTGTGTATCGCTTAGGATTACACTAGTGCTGAATCCATACTCAAGCACCTCGGTAACTAGGCATACAAAAACGTTAACCAATTTTAAACTATTTTATTTAGGCAACATTAGGATTTTAAACCAGAAAGCATCTGATCAAAGCATAACTAAACAAGATAACAAATCTCACCAAACATTTGATGCCAGCTTTTGGTACTGGGCCGTTTTTGATACTCAATGCTAAGGACACATTTCTGTCTGTACCAAAAAGTTATTGAGGCCCAATACCCGGCACTGGTCACTGCTAAATATATCACTTAAACAAGGTATGAATTATGAAAGCCAGGCATAACCAGCCCTTTTTCTTTTTAACGACACAACGTTACAGATAAATGGAATAACATGAATATATTTACTATTCATCAGGTCATTATTTACCATAATTTCTCCGTCATGTATTTCAGACAACCATCTTAATGTGATCTTGCATGGTCTTCAGGTCTTCTTTTTAACAATCTGTTAAACCATATATGTGTGTGATCAACACTGAGTACTGAGTGAAGATCTAAACTTACTGTACACTGACACTTCTTCTATCTGAGACACATTATAGAGTAAATGATCCTCTGGCACTTTGCATCTGTTATTGTTGATATAAAACTGACAGAAACGTGCTTTCGTGGGACTGAGACACAGATGGAGAAACATGCTCAAGAACATCCATAAACAGTGCGGGGGTGTTTATGCATGCATGCATGATACTGTAGGTGTGTATGTACTCATCCTTGGCTCAGCAGCTGTGTGTGTTGTGGTGTGTGTATTGCAGTGTGTTGTACCATAGCTGAATGCGGAGAGCATTACACCATGTCATTTAACTCAAAGTAAAAAGATGTTCCACCTTTTAAAGACTACAACCTCATACAACTGGAAACACATTTGGGCAAATACAATATGTTTATTATTGATATGTATTTGGGTGTCAATTTTTCCTTGAACATCTTTTTTCTTTGAACATGATGCACAACTGTGTTATTTACTCTAGCACATACATGATGGATGTGATTCTTCAGATTTATTTTCTCAGACAGACAGCTACTATGTGTTTGAACAGGGTTTTGTTGTTTTACGCTGTCTCTCAATTTGGATACGTCACACACTGTACACACTATGTACTTGCTTGCGTAGTTCATGCATTTTGACCGGGAAGTGTCATCTCAAATCCAACACGGCTTACCGGAAATAACGAGTACAACATTTAACTGCTTCTTCTTCTTCTTTTTAATGGAAAATTGCAACCAGACAAAGCATTACCGCCAACATTTGAGCGCAATTGTCATCCTCCAAAACTTCTGCCAACCTGATTGCTTACTTGCCAATTGTATTAATTGAATTCCTGGGTTCACCGGAGAAGCCGCTGCAGCTTCATCTGCCGCTATTTTCCAAAGTTTGGTGGCCCCTCTTCCGCTGCATAACCAAGATGGCGACCATTGAGGGTGAGAAGTGTCCAGTGTTCCACCCTCAACCTTTCGACCGATATGAGTACAGCAACTGGGTACTCATACTGCACTTTGGCACTTTGCCATACTTGTCAGTACAAAGGCACTTATGCTGTCAAAATAGTCAATGTAAGTACAGAAGAATGCGAATTGAGACACAGCAATTGTGTGGTGTAGTGCTTGACTCTTCAAATCTAAAAAACAGATAGGAACCTCAAACCATGCCCACTATGTGCACACGGTTTTCTGTTTATTGTGTGATTCTGTCTGTATTTCAGGTAACAATGCCACATCCATAGTCAACTGTCTGCAGATACTGGGACAAAGCCTGGATGCCAGGTAAGGAAAGACATGTGCTCTCTGTGTGTGTGTGTGTGTGTGTGTGTGTGTGTGTGTGTGTGTGTGTGTGTGTGTGTGTGTGTGTGTGCGCGCGCGCGCGCGCTCTCTTAGGTAACCTGCACTTTCTCCAACTATTTAGGTGACATTGTGCGAAGCAGCCAGGGACATAGAAAAGAGGAATCCTAGATATTAGAACAAAGATCTTCTCCTCCACAGACTTAACCTAACTCTCCCCATATATTAGGACAGTGATGAAGACAGGTCTGGAGTCAGTTAAAGTAGCACTGCGGTGTTACTTTGAAAATGCAGCAGAAGATCTTGAGAAAACTCAGGAGAACCTCAAACTCGGCCAGTTCACCCACAGCAGAGAGCAGCCGCGAGGTGTCACTCAGATCATCAACTACACCACCTTCGCCCTGCTGCCCGTCCTCTCCTCCCTGTTTGAACACATCGGACAGAACATGTTTGGAGAAGACCTCATATGTGCGTATTTTTTATATATATATATATATATATATTATCTTTGATTCTTAATGTGTTTCAGTGTCTTCTTCTTGGAGAAAAAATTCAAGCATTTGCATATCAGTTAGAAAATTGCATCTGATCGATACTTTTAGATTTACAAGATGAAATAGAGTCCTGTTTTATTCTGACAGAAAAGGGAATAGTTTATCATTTTAAAGAAAAGTTTTATTTTTTTCATAAAAATAAACATAAAGAACAGAACTCCATAAAGTGTAAAATGCAAACATTATTTTTTGTTATCTCTCTTCTTCAAGTGGATGATGTCCAGGTTTCCTGCTACAGAATCCTCTACAGCCTCTACTTTTTGGGAACCAACAAAAGCATTTATGTAGAGAGGTACAGTACACCATACAGTACACATGTATTCTTGGTACAGAAGCCTTCTATAGAATCATGTTTCTTCCACATCTGTATGTAGCTTTATATGTACTGTGAAGAGCATTTGAATTTAAAGAGAATCTTCCTCTCCTTCTCTGTCTCCTCTCCTCTCCTCTCCTCTCCTCTCCAGACAGCGTCCAGCATTAGGAAAGTGTTTAGCTGCCTTCTCAGCAGCCTTTCCTGTTGCATTCCTTGAGCCTCACATCAACACGTTCAACAGCTTCTCCATCTACAACAGCAAAGGAACTAAAGACAGAGCAGGTACTAATGAATGTAGATTTTATTTAAATGTTTAGCTGCTCTGTGCACTTGAAATTTACAAATATTAGGTGGTGAAATCAGACCAAGTCCTGAGGCAATTGTATCCTCTAAGAATTACATTCACTCTTTATGGGACTGAGCACATTGTATGTTACTGTGTGACTCTTTGTATTACTCAGAGAGTGCTGAGGTTACAAGACTATCTGTTGCTGTTAGCTTTAAATGTTTGGCCATTTGCCATCACTACAACCATGAAAGAAAGACAGATACCTGTAGATATATCCCCTCTTTTGTAATGAGGACAAACACAGAAACAACCAATGACTCAGCAGGTACTGAGATGGTAAGAACAAAAAGTAACGTCTAGTGGGTCTGTGCTAATGTATGTAGGAAAACTAACTAGAATCTAGTAAGCTTTAAATTGATATTTTAAGTGCATTCTCTTTCCACCCCTCAGCTCTAGGTCTTCCAGTGCAGGTGGGGGAGGTTTGTCCGCTGATCCCAAACTTAGAGAAGTGTCTGGAGGAGATCATGGAGTTGGCAGAGTCTGGCATGAGGTACACTCAGATGCCCCATGTCATGGAGGTGGGATATATAACTAATTAACTTAAAAATGCATATCAAACTTGTGTCTGTTGTACCCATATCAATATGGGTTTATGTTCCTTAGGGTGCCCTGGTTTCTAATCCATGTTAGGTATTAGCAATTCTCTTTCTTTGTCACTTGACCCAAGCTTCCACACTGGAGGTGGTCCTTCAGCACTGCACATTTGGCTCAACTTAACCCACATTATGAGACTTTACTCCCTGTATCTACATCTATACCTTTATCGTGTTATGGAGAGTCCTACTCCAGTGACTGTCCATTCAAAAGTCTGACATTGTTGATTAGAAATGAGAGATGTTGCACTCTGTTGATTGAACCCAAGTAATGCTCATATGTGTGTAGTATCTGTGTGGGTGCATTGTCTGACTGTCCATGAGAAACTCTAAGCAGCATTATGTCAGGATGGGGAAGTGGGTGATCTCGTGAGAGTTTAACCTGCTTTTTCTGTAGGTGGTGTTGCCGATGTTGTGCAGCTACATGTCTCACTGGTGGGAACATGGACCAGAGAGCAACCCAGACAAAGCTGAGAGCTGCTGCACCTCTGTGACTTCAGAACACATGAACACTCTGCTGGGAAACATTCTGAAGATCATTTATAACAACTTGGGAATAGATGAAGGAGCCTGGATGAAAAGACTAGCTGGTAAACATGGCAACACACTGTGTGTGTGTGTGTGTGTGTGTGTGTGTGCGTGCGTGCGTGCGTGTACTAAACACAATGACTTATTAATAAAAGCCTACTATAGTATGTGTGAGCGGGTGCGCTCACACAGGGAAATGACGCCGGAGAAATTAAGAGAGGGAGCGTTCTTTCGGAGCGCAAAATAGTTTATTGAAGGCGGCCCGGTCTCCGTCTCCGTCTCCGTCTCGTCTCGTCTCGTCTCCGTCTCGTCCTGTCGGGTCCCGTCTCTCCGACATGAACCCAGCCTACTGCAAGACAGAACCAGGTCATCGGCGTGCTTTTATTGTGCGACTGATTACCTGATTCCGTCCAGCTGCCTGGCCTCCAGCTGAGCCACTCCCATCTCCTCCCCAGCCAGCACACCCCATTGCCACATACCCCCACCGCCCGACTCAGGCCGGGAGCCCACCGGCCATAAGCTGACTCCCCCCGCCCCCTCCACCGAACGCGAGAGAAAGTCAGCCACAACCATCTGGTTACCCGGCCTGTGGATCACCTTGAAGTTAAACGGCTGTAACGCCAGATACCAACGAGTTATCCGGGCATTGGCATCCTTCATGCGGTGGAGCCACTGGAGCGGGGCATGGTCCGACCAAAGGGTGAAAGAGCGTCCCAGGAGATAATAACGCAGGGCGCTGACCACCCACCATATGGCGAGGCACTCTTTTTCCACCGTACTGTAGTTCACCTCTCGCTGAGCCAGCTTCCGGCTAATGTACAGTACGGGCCAGTCGACCCCCCTCCACCTCCTGGGACAAAACGGCCCCCAGCCCGCTGTTCGAGGCATCTGTAAAACAAACGGGAGAGCAAAGTTAGGGGAAAACAGGAGCGGCTCCCCAGAGAGAGCTTGCTTTACCCTCTCAAATGCCCGCTGACACTGCTCCGTCAACTGGACCGGATCTGAGGCACCCTTTCGGGTGAGGTCGGTCAGGGGGCTGGTGAGCTCCGAAAACCCTGGAATGAACCGCCGGTAATAGCCCGCCAGCCCCATAAACCTCCTGACCTCCTTTTTTGTCTTGGGAGCCGGACAGGTGGCAATGGCCGCGGTCTTCTCCAGCTGCGGCCGCACCTGCCCACCGCCCACGTGGTACCCCAGATACCGTACCTCCCTCCGTCCAACCGCACACTTCCTCGGGTTAGCTGTGAGCTCTGCTCTCCTCAGGGACTCAAGTACTGCCCCCACCTGCTGCATATGCTGCTCCTGCGTCTCACTGTGGATGATGACGTCATCCAGGTAGGCAGCAGCATATGCTGAGTGTGGTCGCAGCACCCGGTTCATGAGCCGCTGGAAGGTGGCAGGGGCTCCAAATAACCCGAACGGAAGCGTCACAAATTGGTACAAGCCGTACGCTGTGGAGAAAGCCGTTTTTTCCTTAGACTCTGGAGACAGGGGAATCTGCCAGTAGCCCTTGGTCAAATCCAGTGTCGTGTAAAAACGAGCCGTGCCTAGCCGATCCAGGAGTTTGTCGACCCGGGGCATTGGGTAAGCATCGAACTTGGACACCTCATTCACCCTGCGATAGTCCACACAGAACCATACTGACCCATCAGTCTTGCGCACCAGTACGACGGGACAACACCAGTCACTGTGGGACTCTTCTATTACGCCCATCTCCAGCATAGCCTGAAGCTCTGCCTGAACAATTTTACATATTGTTTTCAGGCAGCTGATAGGGCCGTGAGCCCACCGTCACGCCCGGGGGCGTCTCTATGTGGTGGTGTGCGAGAGTAGTGCGCCCGGGCAGGGGGGAGAACACATCGGCAAACAGCCTTTGCAACATGACCACGTCTGCCCTCTGACTCGGTGAAAGATGTCTGTCACAAGAGACCGGGGCTGATTTGTCCGTCTTTTCTACCTCCGGTCCCAACTCATCTTTCTCCATCACCGTAGTCGCCAGAGAGGCAGAGGCCACCTCCCTCCATTCTTTTAGGAGATTGAGGTGGTAAATCTGTGCCGCTCCCCCCCTGTCCGATCGTGCCACCTCGTAATTGACGTCCCCCACTCGCCGTGTGACCACAAAGGGCCCTTGCCACTTTGCAAGTAATTTGGAGCTAGTGGATGGGAGCAATACAAGCACTTTATCACAGGCGCTGCTGACGCTCCTGAGCCTGGAGCAAATTCTTCCGTGATACCTGACCCAGTGAATGGAGTTTTGCTCTCAGGTCCAGCACGTATTGAATTTCACTTTTGCTGATGCTTGGACCCTCCTGCCAGTTTTCTTTTAGCAGGTCCAACACCCCCAGCTGACATTCGCTGCAGGACGCACACCACCGCTTCACGTCCGCGCGGATGCCCGGCCAATAGAATCGAGCCATGATCCGGTTCAGTGTTTTGCCATACCCTAGATGACCGGACATAGGTTGTGATGAGCCGCCTGGAAAATCATTTCCCACCAGCTGCTCAGCACCAACAACTGGGTGTTTTCCTCCCCTGTTTGTATATCGCGGCTCACCCGGTACAACCTGTCCCTAATCACCGTGAAGCGGTGCGTTCGGGTGCAGTGGGGAACCATCGATACTTACGACCTGGTCGAAAGCATGACGGAGGGTTTCATCCCGGGACTGTTCGAGGGGGAAGTCCTCCACTAGACGCACAGGCTGGGACGGGGAAGCTTCGCCCCGAGCCTCCCCGCCCTCCCCCTCGAAGGGCCCCTCCTCCTCCGAAACCCCACTCAACACCTCACACAACTCACATGCCCCTACTGCACGGGAACGCACCCCCATAGCCTTCCCCACTAGCCTATGGAACCCCGGCCAATTCGTTCCCAGAATTAAGGGGTGCGTAAGGCGAGTACTAACTCCAGCCTTATGTTTTTTTCCCCTAAACGAAATGGTAATAGTCACCACCGGGTACTCGTGAATATCACCATGAACACACCTCACCCTCACCCATGACGCTTCCACCAATGCCCCGGGCCGAACCAAGCGCTGGTGGATCATGGTTTGGGTACAACCAGTGTCCAGCAGAGCCTGGTGTATACCCCCCTGTATACATACTGGTACGCGGTATGTCCCTTCCGGACCGGGGAAGGAGTCTGGTGGTCCCGCAACCCGGACCAACTGTCCGACCTCCATGAGTGGGCACTCATGCCAGAAGTGGTCGTGTCGCCCGCACCGCCAGCAGTCCTGCCCCGGCGTTTGAGGACCCCCTCTGGGTGCCAGAGGACCAGACCCGCCGACTGGGCCCTGTGGAGAGACAGAAGGGATATTAGGGGGGTTGGCGGCTGCCGGGGCACCAGCGGCGCCGTGGACCTGCAGGGGGCTAGCAGCCGCTGCCCCCGCCGGGAGCCTCCTCCTCGGGGCTGGGGTTGGCCGGTTCGCTGGGACGCTCGGTAACCCGGCTTCCTCCCTCATGCTCCACCGGGGAAGGGAGAGATGGTCCTCCGCGAGGACGACGGCGGTCTCTAGGCTGATGGGCCGGTGGCACTGGACCCAATCGGCCGTGGAGGAGGGTAACCCGGCGACAAACTGTTCCAGTACCACCTGCCCTGCGACATCCTCTGCGGAGTTGCTCACTGGCTGCAGCCAGCGCCTCGTCGCCTCTGAGAGCCGCTGCGCGTAGGGGAAGGGCCGGCCACCGTCCTTGAAGGGGAGCCCCCTGAACCGGCGGCGATGTCCCTCCGGCGTGCCTCCCAGCTGGTCCAGGATGACCCTCCTCAGCTGGTCGTACGTCTGGCGAGAGGACGCCGGCAGAGTGTGGGTTGCCAACCGTGCTCCCCCAGACAACAGGGGTAGCAGCCGCATCCCCCACTCCTCCCTCAGCCACCCACACGCCGCCGCCGTGCCCGCGAAGATCTCCAGGTATGCCTCAGGGTCATCCTCGGAGGTCATCCTCAGCATGGCGACGTGCGGTGGTCGGGCCGGGTTTGTACAACCCTCACCCTCCCGAGTGGCCGGTCGCTGCAGCAGCTCCCGCAGGAGAGCACGGTCCTCACTCTGAGCGGCCGCAGTCTCCGCGAGAGCCTGTCTCCGTCTCCGTCTCCGTCTCCGTCTCGTCTCCGTCTCGTCCTGTCGGGTCCCGTCTCTCCGACATGAACCCAGCCTACTGCAAGACAGAACCAGGTCATCGGCGTGCTTTTATTGTGCAACTGATTACCTGATTCCGTCTAGCTGCCTGGCCTCCAGCTGAGCCACTCCCATCTCCTCCCCAGCCAGCACACCCCACTGCCACAGTATGTTAATCTGTATTTTGTCATATTTATTATATTCTAAATTTCAGAGTAGTATAGTCTATTCTTTATCTGGTGTATTGCATTCTACAGTTACGTCTCTTTTCTAGTGTTGATATATTTACTGTGTATTTTTTACTCCTATGTAAGCCTGTCTGTTTGTATGTTTGTCAGTCAGTCAATTGGTAAGAATACGCAAAATTCGACTCCTGAAACTCTGAGAGTCGGTCTAAATATCTCTGCTGTCTTATAATCTTCACGTGGGGCTTAGATATCTGTGTTTACTGAGCACTGATGTTAATCGGCGCTGTAGTCTGTGTACAGTTACGTTAGTTTGTTTATTGGACTCAATCCAAAGTGGCAGAAACTAGAAAACACGCAAATTCTTCTCGTCTTCCCGGGAGCGGTGCAGCCGGGAGAGCAGCCCGCCGGGGAGGAGAAAGGTCAGTAGCCGCCTCCATCAGCGGCCGAGGAGACGTGAGTTCAGCCAGAACAAGTCCCAGTGTAACGGCAGCAACAGTCATTTCCTTGTTTCTGCCACTTTGAATGTAATCCAATAAACAAACTATAAAACAAACACGGAACATGGCTGTAATATTTACAAGTGAGTCGAGCAGCTGTACTTCTTCTCCCTCTGTACTGAGGCAGACTGCAGCTACAGTGACTCACTAAAATTTAAATGATGGCAAATGTTACACATTGTACCTTTAGGAAGATTCATTTGTTTTATGTTCATTTATTAAACCCCATCTCTGTCACTGCTTCAAAGTCTTCTCTCAGCCAATCATCAGCAAGGCCAAAGCCCAGCTGCTCAAGACCCACTTCCTGCCTTTGATGGAGAAACTCAAAAAAGTGAGTGACATCATTTTTATTATGTATTATAGATTGTGATGTAGGTTATTAGAATATTGGTGGACTCAAATAACACATACGGTGTTTGGTACCAAAAAGGAACGGTCTAATGTTAAAGCTTATCTCGAAGCCATAACGTTTAAAACATCAAAGCATGTCAGAAATCCTGGTGTAGTTCTGGACTACTCAGCGTATTACCACCTCAAAAACATAGCTAGACTCAATGGTTTGGGGCCAAACTACATGTCAGATACACTGCTCTGTTCCGAGCCACCCAGAGCTCTTAGATCTTCTGGGACAGGCCAACTCTTTGTCTCCAGGGTCAGAATCAAACATGTGGAAGCAACTTTCAGTTTCTTTGCTCCGCAGATCTGGAATAAACTTCCAAAACACCTGAGTTCTGCCCCAACCCTGAGTTCTTTTAAATCGAAGCTGCTTTTCCCGAGGTCATTTAAAGATGTTATATTATAATACTTCTGCACTTCTTGCAGAATATACCGTATATCCAATGTTGATTTTTTTCAACAATTTTCTCTCTTTTATGAAGTGTTGTGTTTTCTGTTTCATTTGTTTTGTATGTGAATGCTTATAAGCACTTTGAATTGCCTTTGTGTCTGAAATGTGCTATATAAATAAATAGACTTACCTTACCTTACTACTACTAATAATATCACAATATATTTTGTGTTCAAATGAAGAGAAAGCTGTCTTTCACTTTGTCCTGTAGAAAGCAGCCGTGGTAATGATGGATGAGGAACACAGCAAGGCAGAGGGGAGGGGTGAGATGTCTGAGACAGAGCTTCTCATCATGGACCAGTTCACCATACTGGTCAGAGACCTGTATGCCTTCTACCCTCTCCTCATACGATTCGTCGACTACAACAGGTACAATGCGCTCATTGGATGATTGGAGATCTTATGATATTATACCTTTTTTCTGAAACAACAAATATTACCTATAAGACGTTCAGTGTGATGAATTGTAATAATGTCATCCTTGCATATATGCTTCTTGTGCAGATGCTCTCTATAACAATAAGCTGCAAATGTGCTGTATTCTGGAGAAAGGATGACGATTAAGGACACAAATAGTGTCTACAACATAAGTGCTTTGTTATGCTTGAGGGCCCTGTGGAGTTTCCTCGTAAACAGACAGAAGTTCCTCTCACTCTCTGTATCATCTAGTGTTTCCTGTGTCTCCCCGGAAGTTAGAGCAACTGGAAGGGGTAACGGGGATATGACATCATGGACAGGCGATCAAATAAAACGCACCGTTATCTTGAATAAAATTACAGATTTCTCTGGGTTTCCACATTGAAGGAAATATTTGGGATAAAATAAGTACATAACTCGACAAAATATATAACATAGTTCTAGTTGTTTTTAGACATTTTAATTGCATTTTTAGACATTTTTATTTATGCATACTTATACTTCTAAATCCAGCATTGTTTGCATCCAAGGTTTACTAGCTTGCAGTCTTCTTCTGCAGTGTTGCATATCTTGACGTGTCACCGCCACCTATTGATCAGTAGAATAGTGTGACACCGTTGGTAGGACTGTGTGTCATGTGACCTGCATAGGCCAGCGTTGGCATGTGCGTCCTTGTGCCTGTACACAAGATAAACAAACGTTGACCCCTTTCATAGAAAAACTGCTTCATAGCACTACTAAAGGGTCTGAAACTCCACAGTGAACCTTTGAGTAGTGCCACTATCACTAAACTGCCTTGAAATACCAACAGGGCCCGATGGCTGAAAGAGTCCAACCCAGAGGCTGAGGAGCTGTTCCGCATGGTGGCCGAGGTTTTCATCTTCTGGGCCAAGTCTCACGTAAGAAAATCCCTGCGGAGGATGCAAAGACACACAATAACATGCTACTGATTTAAAATCTCACAGTGAGAGGTAGACAATGGAGCACTAGACAAGCTCTAATGGTCATTTTTATCAGGTTCTTAAAATCATAAATACTGAATCAAATGACTCCGTACAAAGGACTGGTTGTGCTGAGAATCACCAGTCTAGTCTGCAGCTCCATGGATCTATTGGACAAATGTGGAGCTTCAGATCACCTGGGCCCAGAAAAATATTAGCTCAAATCAATTTGAACCATTAAATCTAACATAGCGGTATTTTAACAGTACTAAGATTCGAGAGCCATGCTAGCAGCTCCTACAATGCCAACATGCTAATGTTTAGCACATACAATGTCTACCATGTTCACCATCCTAGCTTAGCATGTTTGCATGTTAACATATGTTAATTAGCACTTAACACAAAGTACAGCTGAGGCTGATGGGAATGTCATTTGTTTTGCGAGTATTTGGTCATAAACCAAAGTATTGGACAATTAAAATTTTGACCTGATGACCGTGCTAGATGAAAAGTGAGAGAATCACTAATGTCTATTCATCCTAAAGGGAACTGTAGGAAACTGTACCAGATTCATCTCATGGTTACTAAGAAATTTCACTAAAACCACACATTTCAACCTGCTAGTGGTGCTAGAGCAAAAGTCAGGTGATCACCAAAGTCAGTAGGCTTCACTATGAATGTCTGTACAGAATATCATGGCAACCCAAAAAAACGTTTTGACCCATGCCGAAAAAATGGCAGCCTATTTGACTTTACTGTATATTTCTGTATGAAATATTTCATCATGAAATATGTAGGTCATAAGTACTATACTGTGATGGCATCATTCACCCAAAGAGGTTTTTCGGAGATGAGTGAAAAATGCTAAACTCTTATCCAGCAGCAGCATTGTCTGAACTGGACCCTGCTCCACCAATTCAAAAATACACTGTATAGTATCTGATCTGGACTTCACACCATGTGGAAGGTGTGGAAGGTCCTTTTCATTTGTCCCTGGACCACAGTGGTGGTGGAAATATTAAGATTTTTTACTTCACTAAAAGTTGTAATACCACATTGTAAAACTTCTGTGTTTAAAGTAAAAGTCCTGCATTCAAAATCTTACTTAAAGCAACATAATGCAAGATTTGATATTTTTGTGATTTTGCTACTGGGAGATTGTACGATCCCCTCACCAAGTAACATGGTGCAAGAACAGGTGTTCAGGCTGCAGAGACACACAGGCACAATTCTCCCTGTTACAGTGGAGCATCAAAAGGATTTTTATGATAAAATAGTTATAAATAAGTAAATAATGTTGCTTTCAGTAAAAGAACAAAAGTATTTGCATACAAATACACTTAAAGTACCCAAAGTAAACATACTCATTATCCAGAATGGCTCATTTCAGAATCGTATACATTATAATATTATAATTATTGATGCATTAATGTCAGCATCACTATAATGTTGCTGCTAGTAAAGGAGAAGCTCATTTTAATTACTTTATATACTGCTGGGCAGCTAAATCTATAATAATTTATCATCATGTATTAGTTGATTTATGTTTATGTATTAAGTACCTCAATATTGTTACTTATGTACTTGAGTAAACCACTGCTGAACCATCACAGTGCATTTACAAATCTGACCCAAGAGTCTGAAGCTAATACAGACAGACAGCACAGGATGGACGGTGTCATAATGTTGTCTTTCTGCAGAACTTCAAGAGAGAAGAGCAGAACTTTGTGGTCCAGAATGAAATCAACAACATGTCTTTCCTCATCACTGACACCAAGTGTAAGATGTCAAAGGTATGGACACATGGACAGAAGGACTGAATCAAACTTTACGTATCAGAAGTGTACTGCTTGTTACAGAAGAAGAAA
>CALSBV010011050.1:5377617-5389825 GCA_943590825.1 Bovichtus diacanthus | reverse complement strand
TGTGTGTGTGTGTGTGTGTGTGTGTGTGTGTGTGTGTGTGTGTGTAATATCCTGTTTGTCTTTAGTATGAATCATTTCCAACTGGCTGATCTCTCCACACTGAATGGGATTTGATGGTTTCAGGTTTTACTAGCAGGTGTGCTTCAGAGTTGAACTCTCTCTGGTCATGTGGTATCACACATGACGGCCTCTTCTCTGTTATCAGGCTGAACTCCATTGATGTCAAGTACCAGATCTGGAAGCTGGGGGTTGTATTCACAGACAATGTAAGTATGCAGAGCCATGTCTGGCTCCATCATGTGGGTTCACTGCTCAATTTCACATTCACAGATCACAGGCTTTCCAAAAACAATTTCTTATATTTTAAATTTAAGAATTCAAATATTATCATGATGTCCACAGTAATGACAGAGATGTAATAAAAAATAAGGAAAATTAAGTTGTTCATTAATCAAATAAAAATACTGTTTATGGATGGTAATATAATGTAAAACTGTGGCTTTATTCACCATCTTTGCAAACATTTTCAGATTAAGCACACTATTACTAAATTACACTGACTTGTTGAATAAGGTTGCATCTGTCACTGATGTGGTTTCTAGCAGATATGGGAGAATATGTTATGTATTTATTCCCTGTGCATGGAAAGCAACAAATAGTGAAACAAAATTTCCCAAATCTTGAAATACATTTTGTAATAATTCAAAAATAATCATTATGTAATTATTTCAAACTTGGACAAAGAACATCTCTAAGAAAAAATGTTTTTAAGAAAGATATCATATCAATAATATACACATAAATATAACAAATATGTTTTAAATCTAGGGCTTACTTTCTGCTTTTTCTGTCTGCTGTCTCCGCTCTGAGAAGTTCAGGTCCACTTAACATCTAATTCTGGGATCATCGTCGCTTCCTATCTCATTTTCGTGAACTTGTACACTAACCCTGCAAATGAACATTGATATCTACCCAGTTGTCCATATGCATCTACGTTAACCTACCTCTCTCTCCCTTGCTCCCTGCAGTCCTTCCTGTATCTGGCCTGGTATATGACCATGTCCATCCTGGGTCACTATAACAACTTCTTCTTTGCTGCCCACCTGCTCGACATTGCCATGGGCTTCAAGACACTCCGTACCATCCTGTCCTCAGTCACACACAATGGCAAACAGGTAAACGACTCCATACTCAGCTACAGTAGTATTACTTCATATGAATACAACTGCATGTGTATGCTTGTACTCAAACACCTATTGTACCTGAAACTACTGTATGTAGTAAATAGTCAAATAGAAATGATTCAGTTCTTTTCTAATGTTCCATTGTCAGACTAGACAGACAGCTAACAGAGTCGAATAGCTGAGACTGGAATGGTTTTCACAGTTTTTCTGGATTTTTCTGGTCTGATTAAACAAACTATAAAACTGAAGCAGAGCAATACAGCAGAAAAATTGTTACATACATTCCAATCTCACATTTAAATGTCGCCCTTTTGACAATAGTACTACTACTATACTTTACTCTCAGTACTATGTAATATTTTGTTTTAGGCTTGCATATTAAAACATATTATACACTAGGGGTTATTCAAATGTATCTTAACAAACAATGAACCAAATCAAATTTGTAAAATATTGCAGCTGACTTGGTTAAAACGCACCCTGGTAGGTCTTAATTAGCTAAATGAAGATTTCAATGATTCTCCATGAAAACAACTTCAACAGTATATATTTGATTCAATGAACCTACAAAGTGTTTTGCAGATATAATACAATGTTTTGCAGTACTTACAGGCATATGTAGTCCAAACTTTTCCAAGAAAACAAAGTGATGAACTGTGTGCTTGTTACAGCCACCATGCTGCTAAATAGAGGGGTTATTTTCTACTATCGTCCACAGGGTGGTTTTGAACTACCCTAAATTGCACCAACAAAGAAATGATCCATTCCATGTGTCGTGATAGACAGATCAACCATTATACACACCAATTCATACAGTAGTTTACAGGCCATCCCATTTATTAACATATACGATAATGCTGACTGACATCTGTCCACATGTTGTATTGTTGTGCATCACATGCCTTGTCTTCTCTGCTGTCTTCCAGCTGGTGTTAACAGTTGGCTTGTTAGCAGTGGTGGTGTACCTCTACACAGTAGTGGCCTTCAACTTCTTCAGGAAGTTCTACAACAAGAGTGAAGATGGAGAGCTGCCAGATATGAAGTGTGACGACATGTTGACAGTGAGTGTATAGCTTTTAGAGCAGTAGTGCAGTCAGACACCTTCTCAGCGTATTCTACTTCACTGGAATGGAAAAGGTGGCCGAGGCACAATGGTTCAAAGCAGCGTCTTAGCATAACACCATAACTTTGTTGGTCAATGCTCTGAACGTCAAACAGTTCCAGGGCGTTCTTTGCTCCTGTCACATTTTGCTCACCGTGGCTCTGTGTTTTCCTGTATATATAAGTCTTACACCTCTATGGAAACAGCATGGTTAGAAGTAGGAAAAACTCAAAAATCTCTTCTGTGCAGTGTAACACAGTTATAATGCCATAAATCATTAAAAAGAAAAAAACGTAAATTTAATCTATACATACAACATTTTCCAGTGCCCACAAGAGTGACTAATATTGGAACAATTATTGTTTTTTTTACAGGATCTGGTTAGTGCACACACTTGTTATGTTAAATGAGACAGTGTTTTTAAAGTGTTTTGTAGAGAATTTCACTATTTAAAGCTTAGATTTGGTTCTGGATCCTGACAGAAACATGTGTCACACATAATTCGTTCAAGGACCGTCGGGAATTTGAACATTTGACGATAATCTCTGTTTTTGTCCTGGGGTCAGGGACAAATACTTGATTGATTGACTACTGAAGATGAGGCTAACTAACATCGACAGGAGGGTTGGTGTAGGCTGTGTTTCAGAAAGTAGCAGTTAGATGTATGGACAACATGGATGTGTAGGATGGATGTGTGTAGGTGGAGCTGGTGACAGCCACCAGTGTTAGATGTAAATAACTGACACTGGGAGCTGAGACAGCTAATTTCTGGTGACTTCTCAAGCAAACAATCTGAAACTAAAATACTCACATTACATCTGTTAAAATATCTCTTTTTGGTCATCTGCATGGTTGAATGTTGTTGAATGTTACGTATGCGTGGTTCGACTTGCTATTCCTTCTCTGCTTTTCAGTCTCATTGCTCAGGGCAGTGGCTCACTGCTGTTCTGGCTGCTAATGTCAGTAAAGCCTGTCTCATTGAAAGGAAGTATCCTGAGGAGCCTGTCTGTAAAGAGGGTCCAGCTCCATTTATGGAGAGAAAGTCATGGGTCAGAGCTTTTAGTCTGACAGTGTTCACCCTCAGGCTCTGTATGCGGTTCAGCTGAGCTGCTGTAAGATTACATGCTCTTTTTTGTCGGTTTCTTTTCCAGGCATCTGTTAACTTTTTAGAAATAGCAACGGTGCGTGACATTAAGAAAGATGAATTTCATGCTACCAACTTGGGTTTGTTAATCATGATGCAAGCTCAATTGAAGGCTCTTTGGGTAAAGTAACAGTGATGCGCCTGGATTTTGGGATTTGGAAAGGAAAATGGAAACCAGTTTCATGATGCCGGAGCAGGTTAGCTACAGTGGCAGCATAAGCTACCATTGGGATTTATTGGGGTTTAAAGGGAACCAGCTTCGTCTGAGCCACCCACGAACAATTTGTTGACCCAAAGAATCTGGGATATCTATGAGATGGAGAGGATAACTTACTCTCTAAGGTTACAAAAGACATCTGATAAGAGACAGAGACTCCTATTATATGCTTATTAATGCAATAAAAACCTCAACTCACCCAATGGGGCTGACGGAGGCATTAGTAACCCCAACTATCCAGACGGTCTTGTTAATATGATAACCCCAACTCCCCTTCCCACCTTACCCCTGGAAGAATGATAGATATGTTGATTAAAAAAAAAAAAGAAAAAGAAAATTACATTTAATATAATAAAAAAAAATGAAATACATTTTTTACCTTATCTTATTTTACTATTTCATCTATAATCTGTTTATGTTTTACTTATTCCTATGTTATTATGTCATTATGCAAAACTGTAATTTATGAGATTTTATTTCACTGAGAATTAAAAATAAAAAGGGTGGAAAAAGAGGGGAACCAGCTTCGTGGCCCAGGAAAGTGATAGTGAAGTTTGGTGGTGTTATTCTTTACATGAACACAAAGGTGATGGAGGAGGAACCAGGTAAAGACTGTGAATCACTGCTGTGATGAGGCTGTTCCCTGCTACCAAGAAATCTGAAAGAAATACTATATAAGGGCTCTATGGTGTGTGGGGGCGGGAGGGGGCCTTCTGTCACCCGGAAATTTCAGGACACACACACTTTAATCTCTTATAGTCAGTCACCCATAGCATTCCATAGAGTTCTTCTGTTTCCTATTAAGGGGCTGCGGGTGGCAGCTCGAACTGGTCAACAGGAAGGTGACAGGAGCTTAGTGTGATGGAGGGATAGACTGATGAAGGGCCACAGCCCCAGGCAGCTTTTTGCTCTTTCCTCCCCTCCCTTAATGTGAATAAATCCCTTATAATAACACTTTCAGGAGGATGTGAGGATCTAAGTTGATCTCTTCTGTCCACTTGTTCCTCTCTTCGTATTTCTCTCTTTGTGCACTGGGCTGTTCCCATCTTCTTCCCGCTCTCTCTCTTTCTGCTTAGTTTTCCCTGCATCTTGTTCCCTTTATATCATCGACTGTATATATATATGCAGTATATGTATATATATGTGTATGTATATATATATATATATATATATATATACTGTATATATATATACAATATGTCTGTTTAACCTTTTAAGTCTTTCTCTCTTTCCAGTTTTCCCATAAACGAGGACTTCTCTACTTCTCTTTCTTTTACCATTATTTTTAAGTGATTATCATTGTTGTACTTGTTTGTTGTTTGAATTATGAAAGTCAAATGTTCTTCGTGGAAACACACACAGAACAAAATCATCTTCAGTTATTTTAATGTTGAATGTACTGGGACACAGACCATTAGTTTTAGCCTTTTGACATTATGAGCATTTCCAAAGTAAACACTGGATTGTTAAAAGCCCAACTGCACAGATAAAGAGCTACTGACTATTAGAGATCATATTTTTCTTTTTTTTTCTTTTACTTAAAAACTAAATACATAATTATCATTGGGTTCTTTAATGGTCTTATTTTATTTGTTCTCCTGACCTGCAATTGTTAAATATTACTGTAATTTAGTGCAAAATAACAGGAAGGTTTGCCCATTTTATTGCAATATTTAATTGAAGCTGCTGTAAATTCACTGGATGTGATTTGCGATAATTGCAACTGGTCCCTATTTCAAACCCAGCATGTTACATTTCTCTCACCCCTCCCCTGTGTGTCTGTCGCCCTCTCTCTCAGTGCTACATGTTCCACATGTATGTAGGCGTGAGAGCAGGTGGAGGGATCGGTGACCAGATTGAGGACCCAGCAGGTGACGAGTATGAGATCTATCGCATCATCTTCGACATTACCTTCTTCTTCTTTGTCATTGTTATCCTCCTGGCCATCATCCAGGGTGAGAGATCACACACACACACACACACACACACACACACACACACACGTCCTGATCTGCTTACAACACAGTCGGGGTCAGATCTGTATCCTGTTGGAAGATCAGTGGTATGGTATATGAGCAGTAAATAAACACCCTGAAGTTTGCCTCTGTGGAGCATCTTATTTTTCATAACTGCATAGGAAGTGGAGAGTTTAAAATATTAAGATTAAGATATAAGTATTTTATATATTCCATATTTTGGGGTGCATGGTGGTACTATCTAGGGATGGGGCCTGTTATCATTAATTGGTCATAACAATTTTGACAACCATGTTCCAGAAAAGAATGAAATGATGGGCTCCAGGAGTCAGTTATCTTCATCGGTTGTATGATTAACGTCATGCCTCACGTCTCATTGAAGGTTCTTCCAATAAATCCAAAATGTTTAGTCTTGTTTAGTACTGAGGTTGACAAATTCCATCTATTTGTACTGTTTGTCACATTCTGGTACAATTTGGTATACAAACCTGGGCATCATATTGCAGCTACAAGCAACAGGACGTTTCACAGCAGTTTCAAAACTACTAACATTCATGATGGCTCGGTTCCGTTTGTGTCCCAGTAACTCATGCCAGTGAACCAGCTCACATCATCTTACTGAAACAGCTAAATGGGATGCAGCCATCATTGATATTAGTTACCTGTGTTTTCTGCTCTGACATGTTTTGGGCCTGTATTCTCTTTTTGTCTCTTCCATTCCAGGATTACAACCTGAAGTTATTTTAAGCTTCACATTTCACAGTTTAAGCTTTGTAATGGCATTGTTTTTAAAGCTGCATTTAATATTCTTTGTTTCACATAAACCCAAAGAAAATTGTGATCAGTATTATTATTATTATTATTATTATTATTATTATAATATAGTAATATGAAGACTGTAACATATACAGTAGATCTAGTACTATTAAAGGTCCATTGGATGAAGCATTGTGGTCCAGTTAGCTAACGTGCACACCATCTGTGGTCGGAACATTCTAGGGCTGATCATCGATGCCTTCGGCGAGCTAAGGGACCAGCAGGAACAAGTGAAAGAAGACATGGAGGTGAAAGGACACACTCACACATTCTTTACCATTGAAAACAATGCAGTATTATACTGATGTAAAAATGTATGAAAATACACACTTCCAGATTGTGTTACATCCATTTGCAGGTTGCAATTTAACGGCCATTAGGGGTCACAAGTAAAGAGCCGCAGGTCAACGTTTGTGTAATGACAATCATTT
The DNA here is from genome assembly GCA_943590825.1 of Bovichtus diacanthus. Classification (NCBI taxonomy): domain Eukaryota; kingdom Metazoa; phylum Chordata; class Actinopteri; order Perciformes; family Bovichtidae; genus Bovichtus; species Bovichtus diacanthus. Next base: position 5,382,955 of record CALSBV010011050.1, on the reverse strand, counting down.
AACACTGACATGTTTCTCTTCCAGACCAAATGTTTTATCTGTGGAATAGGTAATGACTACTTTGACACAGTGCCACATGGCTTTGAAACGCACACGCTACAGGAGCACAACCTAGCCAACTACCTGTGAGTACATCTGCAGTTTGTGTGTGTGTTTGTACACGTGTACCTCTAACGTAGTGCCGACCTGTATTTTATAAGTATACCTGCCTTATGCAATACATCTGACTGGAAGACTCAACGAACGCTGGGTTTTTATTGGTCTTCGCTTCCGATTTAAAAGGTTTTTTGTGGACATATAAATCATTTAGTAGTGTGGCTGTTTGAGGTTCCCTGTCCTCAGTGAATCAGGTGGCTTATCTTTAGGTGTGCTGATGTTAATGTTGCAGTTAATGACAGAACACCTTGTCATTGATTGGATAATGTGCAAACAGTCTATCTCCAACAAGATGGCAGACACGTTTCTCAGCCGTTTGATTTTGGACATGTCTGAAACCTTCCTCTGAGAAAAAAATTCTAGAATTGAGGAAAAAGAGGCTACATCTCAGAAAAGGTCTGGCTGACATGTGTCCGAGGCCGTCAGGAAGACATATTCACCGCTCCACTTTTAAAAACTAGGATTCAAGGTGAAAAAAGAGATGCTCTCAGGTTTAGTTTCGCTTTAGTGAAGTATTACACTTTGGGTTTAGTGTTACGTTTAGTTTAAGGATCGGGTTTAAGGTAAATCTATACCCTCTATATATTGTGTCATTCTTGTTTTGCCCAGCCTACCACCAGCTTCAGAGTCTAGAGCTCTGTGTGTATTTGTGTGTGTATTTCAGATTCTTTGTGATGTATCTCATCAACAAAGATGAAACCGAGCACACTGGCCAGGTAAACCAGCTCATTTTTCCTTTGGTCTCAGTAAATATACTGTCATACCGTAATGTGGTTAGTATGGCTCAGAAACTTCCCTCCACTGGCTCGGATCCATTGTTAAAGCTTCTGTATGCTTCAAACAAAGTGCAAAGCCCTGGTGGTGGAATCTTGCCCCTCCGTATGATGGCAGGCTTTTTCGCCTTGTCTTTGAGTTTGGCCATTTGGAACAGCTAGAAACGCTTTTGGTCGTAGGACAGTTTGTTTGAAGCATACTGAGGCCTTTAGTGGCTCGTGTTCGGAGCTTTCACAGCCGTTGCTAACCTCAGTTGCTGACATGTTGTGCAATGTAATCCCTTCCTACCTCCTCCCATCTGTTTGTTTTACAGGAGTCGTACGTATGGAAGATGTACCAGGAGCGTTGCTGGGAGTTTTTCCCTGCTGGTGACTGTTTCCGGAAACAGTACGAGGATCAGCTCAACTGATCTGCTCTTGGAGCAACAAACTGTTCCCTTTCATACTGTAAGGCCCTCTACAGCTACGGTCCCTTTGCTTCTCCCTCCCTTTCTTACTGCTCTAAGTAAGCCCTGTTCTACACTCGGCTCCACTTGCCAGTCTGGGAGGAACTACACCTCCAGCCTCCTCGACAGGCCCCACCCTAAGCCTTTCTCCCAGCTCTTCCTCATCCAGAAACTCAACTCGCTCCAACTTCTAGCACACTCTTTTTGGAATGCTTTGAACTCTGACTTTGTACATAGAAAATATCGGAGTATATGCTGTACAATATGTGACTGGTGGCACGTCAAGGATTTTGGCTCTGATGATGACTTATTTGCTTCATCTTATTCTACATTCACTGTAACAAGCAAAAAATACGAAGGAATAATGGTGCAAGGGAAAAAAGGAAGGACCCAAAGAGGGACGGAGGAGGAGATTCAAAGGAAAAATGTCCCTGAAAGACTTTCAGGTCAATTATCGATACATAAAGAGCGGACATAGTATGATGATGTTTACCACTTTTCATGTGTAAAATGCACGTTGCATGTAGGGACAGGGGGTGGACATAAAAAAGGAACACCTGTACAACCCTGCTGTAATCCAACACAACAGCTCTGCAATAATGAGACCTTTGAGAAGCTTATGTGTCAGCTTTTGTTAAGACTGTCAAAGAGGTGAGTGATTTGATTCAACTCTAAGGTATCGCTTTTTTAGGTTTGTGGTACATGTCAAGTAGGAAGATATAAGGTGCCTACATAATAATCTAAACCAAAAGACCATCAAAATACAGTCTCCACAATCACCACAGTCAAATCAACACCTCGGTGATTGTCGACAACAACTGAACATCTCGATCTTCACAAATAGGGCCGTTGTACTGGATTGAATTAAAGTATAGTTTATAGATGTTAATATTGGGTCCACACCCTGTACATGCCAACACTGTGTGTGAAGGGCTCCTTAACTAAGTGTTCACATCGCTAGCAACATGATCAATACTCTATTTTGTTCCACTGGAGCTGAGTGACCTGGAAACTCAGCCAAAGTACGGACGTCAACAAGTCATAATCCTCCATCAACTTGCAAGTTATCTACATCTTTTTCTTTTTTGGAAAGGCTACAGAAATAAATAAATGTCCCCAAAACTATGCTCGCAAAATTGTTGAATCCATTTTTGACATGTTTGGTAACTCTCTCTCTATACATTTTTTTATTTGATCTTTTGCCCCAGTAGCAGCATGGATAGTGATGTCTGTCTGTGAACACTGAGCACATGACCTGACGCCACCTCCCAGACAAACCTTTAGTCCCACTGCTGGTCAAGGCTCAACAATAGCTAATAAATATTCAGCATGTTTGTTCTGTCCAATAGGGTTGTGGAGTATAAGAAACATCACAGCCTCTACGTGTCACCATTGAGGCTTTAGACTTTTTTCAATTAATTCTACTTAATTAGGGCTTGCTCCGTACATTTGTTAATCAAATGATGTAGTTTTATAAAAAGCAATAACAAAGCAGCAAAAAAGCGATTTGTGTGTTTAAGACTTTATAGCTGCAGACTGTACAGCGCATGCTTGTTAGCTAAGATGAACAATCAGCCGGACAACAGCATCCCATCAGTCACAGCTGGAGGACAGGCTGAAGACAGAGGGTCAATGCATGGATACAAGCAGAGGGAGCGGAGAGAGGATACAGTGCCTTACTAAGCCAGGGGTGAGTTATGCAAGCTTGAGGAGGACAGAGGAATGTCAGAGCTTTACATAAATACAATGCAAAGACTGAGGATAACACATAGAGCTGGGTGACGGGGGGTTTACGGACGACATGCCATGTGAGCACTATAGGGAAGTAGAAATGCCCTCAGGACTTTGTTATTGGAAATCTAAAATGACTGGCATATCTCACTGGTCCTTAAGCAGTTTTGGTGCAGATCTTAGTAGAAATATCACAATTTAATCATTTCAAATGTCACTTGCTCTTGCTTTATATCGTTATTCAGTGCAAAGAGGGGTGTTACAATTGTAAAAATTTACAATTCCAAGGATTTAATGACTGTTTTATTATACAATTCTGTCAGATGATCTTTAAATTGTCTTGTAAAGTTCTGGTCAGTCAGATTTCAATTTGAAATGACAGCAGCAGCAACAAGGTCACAGTTCATCTTGACTGGAAGTAGGGTGGCGATGTTCAACTGCAGGCGTGGAGTGTGGCCCCAGTGGGAGCATTGTAATGTAATGTAACAGGAAGAAGCTCCACTTTCCTCATACTGAGCATAGTGTCCAGTGCTTCTTCACGGCTTCAACATGGCTTCTTCCTTTCAACAAAAGCATTTGATTCTTTTGGGTGGCTCCACGTACACTCACAGTTGCCAGTTTATTAGCTATCGATAGCTAAATAAATGCAAACAAATCCTACTTTGTGATGGTTAGTTTTTGTTGAAAGAGTTTTACAGGTGTTCATTCAACTGTATCATTTTGGCGGCTGCAGTTTGTGGTGCTGTTGAATCGTAATCTTTTACAGTTGTGTTAGGTGTGTGTAACATTTAAACTACTACGAATAATTTATATAAATAGGAAGGAGAACATTTTAGAAAACACTTCTGAGTATAAACAACAAACAATTGCCTCTTGTACAATGTATTGTTGTTTTTTTGGAAAACACTGCATTAGTTTGAGCTAAGTTTACCTGATAAAGAGGCAACTGAGTGTTTGTTGGTGCTGTTGTGTGATGGCTGTTCCAACAGCATGAATAGTTTCCATAACACAATCAACTTTAAAGATGGATTCATGGTGTAGGCTGAGCTTTGTTTCAGTACGCTCTGGTGCAGACGAGCACTCTATACATCCTGTCAACCAATATAGGAGTGTATGCTCATTTTCTTCCTACTTTGTATTTGAATTGTTACACCCCTCACTGCAAAGCAGGAAGATTAACTGACAGTGTTTAAAGTGGAATCTTCCATAGAACACCTTTCATGACTACAAAGTTTGGCCTTGTAAGGTTTGGATGCCCAGACAAGGGCCGAATGAATAATATCAGAAACTAGATCATCTATTTAAAGCATAATTATTATTACACTATGATTTTATTTTTGTTTTTTTTCTACTGATTCATTCCTAAGTGATAAGAAGTGTGTGTTTAGTGAATGAATGTTAAGAGCTGGCAAATGTTCAACAAACATGTCCTGAAATCATTTTCAAATGAGGATTGTTTATCGGACTTTTTTTTTGGTGATGATCTTATGCAATACAGCAAAGAGAGTTACTCTTTTTGTATAGACATTCTCCCAAAAAATATCTCAGAAAAAAATAATGCCATTGCATGTTTATTATGCAGGTTTGATTACAAAGTATAATAAAGAAACTAAATCTATGTCACCCATAAATTGTTTAATAGGATTATTTAAGATGAATTAAGATTTTTGTATTATTGTATTTAAGTGTTGTGGGCTTTATTGTAACTCTTCAAATCATTTGCCACAAGTGCATCCTTCAGAAAAAAAGAAAGTGGCTCCTGCTTTTCTCTCACTTAACCATCTGTTTTAATATACTATGACTCAAAAGTTTATTTAGGTATCATATGGTTTTAAGCTCAAGCAATAGCCCTTCAGGGAGTGTATGGGAGGTGACGACCATTGTACATTGCATATAAAGGCAAAACAAATAAAAGCTTGCTTAACTTTGTCTCTATTTAAAATAAAGTAATTTATTATCTATGTATTTTATTTACAAGACAAATAATGGTGTGGTAATAAAACTGAGGTTCTGTTACATTAGTTTACCACTTAATCTTAAAAGGTGCAAAATATATATATACCCCTGCTCAAAAAAATAAAGGGAACACTTAAACAACACAATCTAACTCCAAGTGTATCACACTTGTGTGAAATCAACCTGTCCAGTCAGGAAGCAACACTAATTGTGAATCAATTTCACCTGTTGTTGTGCAAATGAAACAGACAACAGGTGGAAATGAGAGGCAATTAG
>CALSBV010011050.1:5338107-5377217 GCA_943590825.1 Bovichtus diacanthus | reverse complement strand
CCAAACCCCTCCACCACGGTAAGGTGATGGTTCTCGGAGGGGCTTATAGACATGTGCGGCTTATTTATGTACAAAATACATATTTTTTAAAAATTCAGTGGGTGCGGCTTATATTCAGATGCGCTGAATAGTCCAGAAATTACGGTACACTTTGTTTAACCATCTCAGGCAGAAATGTTTCTTGCATTGATCATTTTCTATCTAAAATGATTAATATTTGAAATATGATGAAAGTTGGCAACTATAAATTCCAGGAAACATTGTTTATCTTATTGCATATCAGCTTTATAAAAAGACTGCACATTCAGAAATAGATTTGACACACTGAAGTCAGAAATCACCGATGCAATTTAATGTATAAGGAGGATATTATAATATAGGTTTTACCTCAACTAAGGTGAGAGAGAAAACAGCAGGTCCAGGTGGAGGAGTTTAGGTCTTCCACACAAGTGATGGTGACGGGATTGTGAAAATGGCTTGGGGTTAAATGTATTGGCTGCGGTGAGCAAAAGTCTCAGTTCCTTCTTTGTTCTGGTCTTAAACTAGACAAGTGTTCAGGATGAGGTTTCTTCACAGGGTGGCTGCTCTCACCAGGTGAGTGTGTTTGCTGCATTTCAGCCATGAGAGACTTTTTACAGAAGTGTATTTGGGCACGTTTTGCCTACGTTATTAGAGTTTCCAATTCGTGTGCAGTGGAAATGTGACAGGAAATTAAGGGAAGAGAGAGGATGTAGGAAAGGTCCATGGCTGAACTCAAACTGGAGAACTTGTGATTACAGCTCACCTGAGACAATTTCATCTGCATATGAGCGAAGACATGCAGAAACCCAACCACAGCGTCCCACAGTCGACTATGGGCCAAGCTCTGCTGGTTGCCAGTACACGGACCCTACAACATCAATAGTGACAATCACAATCACATCACAACCAACAATTACCTTCACTCAGCAGGTTTCCTGTAGTTCCTACAGAATATCAAGTTGTCTATTACCTTACATAAATACAGATCACTTATTTCTTGTCACACCCAAAACCAATCTTCTGCCAACATAATCCTTTTCCTTAATATTATTATAACTGTGAATGTAAACATCTCCCAAATGAATATAATCTGAAGTAAGTACATTTGTTTTACTTAATTTTGCTGCTGAATAAAGCAATAGCTCACTGCGGTGAATATACCTCTAATAATTACTACTGACTAATTATGACAGTCAAACACCTTTAATTTGGATTATTTAAGAACCTTTCATCACATTTTGAGAATACTCTGAGAACTGCAGGTGTCAGTTCATTCCATATACAGTAACAGTACCTTCAACAGTGTTGATTGCAGTGTCTTTCCGTACCTGGATGTACTCTGTGAGCGTATTGAAAACCTGCTTGGCCACATTTATTGCCTTGGAGAAATTCCTCTGGCCCTGCTCGTCAATAACATCTTTCCCAGAATAATACCAATAGAAATCACTGATGGACTCCTGCAGGAGAGTCATGAGGGAGCAGGGAAGGGGAAGAAAAGAAGACAACTATGAAACTGACCAACTACGAGTAAATATATTGAACGTACAATTTTGATTATTATTATTATTATCATTATTACTACTATTATTATTATTATTACAAGTAGTAGTAGTAGTAGTAGTAGTACTAACAGTAGTAGTAACAGTAACAGTAGTAATAGTAGTAGTAGTAGCAGTAGTAGAAGTAGTAACAGTAGTAGTAGTAGTAGTAGTAACAGTAGTAGTAGTAATCGTAGTAGTAGTAGAAGTAGTAACAGTAGTCGTAGTAGTAGTAGTAAGAGTAACAGTAGTAGTAGTAAGAGTAGTAGTAGTAGTAGTTTCAGTAGTAGTAGTAGTAATATTAAGAGTAGTAGTAGTAGTAGTAGTAAGAGTAGTAGTAATATTAAGAGTAGTAATGGTAACAGTATTATTAGTAGTAGTAGTAGTAACAGTAGTAGTAGTAGTAACAGTAGTAGTAGTAGTAGTAGTAATGGTAACAGTAGTAGTAGTAGTAGTAGTAGCAGTAGTAACAGTAGTAGTAGTAACATGAGTAAAATAAGCAGTTAATTACCACTATGAAGCATAACGTATGAAAGTTTAATGTTAAAAAAAACAATAGAATTGTAATATCTGAGTAAAACAGAAAAATCAGTCTGTTAAAAAACAAAACACATTTTTGAACAACCTGCATTTTGTTTTCATCAGGGACATGTTACTCCATCCATAATATAGTTTCTAAACTCAACTAGGTCAGATTAACTATTTTCTATATTGTCTTTGGAGAATAAAGGGAACATTTACAAACTGTTCTTTACTATCATACAATGCATTGCTTAACATCATAACTGTAAAAAATGTCAAAACTATTAACATAAAAAACAGATTTAAAAGAGAATTTGTTTTTCCTGTAAAATGAGATTCAAACTGGTAAAGGATAGAAGTGTTAGTTGTGTTGCTTAACTTCACACTGAACTGTCCTTTAGAAGAAATGAGTCACATCTAAAGTCTTACTTTACTGAAAGGAAGTTGTATGGTTTTTGGTCTCCATGATTACTCTATGACTCAGTGAAAACTCAATTCATTTCAATTTCAACCTAAGAAAATATGTCCCTACTTAATATGTCTGAACCAGCAGAAGTGAACAAAAGGAGCCAACCTGCACTCTGAGGAGGTAGTCAACAGTAGAGATAATGATGTTGACGGTCGTATTGTTCCCCGTCTGCGTCCTCAAGTAGTTCTGGAAGTCTGAAATAGGATATGGCAAAATATTGCAATTTTGCACATGTAAAATGTGTTCAAATTAATAAATAAATAAAGTGGTGATAACTTTTTTGTAAAATATTGTATGACATTTGATGTTATCCCATCAGAATGTAATTCACAAAGAGGGAAGCTTATAGAGTGGAAAATATAAGGATTTTCTTAATTAATTAACTTAAATAACCAGGGTTTTTAAAACATGCAAAAAAGTTTACATTTGGTTGAGGAAACACATTCCCATCAGTTTTACAAACTGCAATCAAACACTCTTTGTGAGGAAATAGCAATGTAATGTTGTCAGCTCAACAATTTAAGAACTGGAGTGCGGCTTGAGCCTGGAAGCCAGTAGAATGTTTCCACAACCCAGCGGAGCCACTTCACTTTCATTTCTGCAGCACAAAAATATGGTGCAATCCTATAACGAACAACGGCAGCGTATTAGGGCCATTGTAGGTAAAGAAGTGTATTAAAGAGCCGGGGGGTGTGGGGTAATATAAAGTCATACATTTACGAGAGAAAAAAAAAAAAAAAAACCCCATTTTCTCTGAGATTGAAGTCACTGTACGAGATAAAAAGATGGAAAAATTGTTTTTTTTTTTTTTTTAATCAAGGAACCACTTTGCAAGGTTTTTTTTGTAAAGGGAAGAATTTAATGTTGGAAACTGAGTATTTTAAAATATTTGATATTATATATATATATATATATATATATATATATATTCTTTTTTAACTTACAATGGCCCCAATACGCTGTCGTTTTAACACTATCTGACTGATTAAACTATAAAAACACCCTCAACATTAATACATTTAGCCCAAATGTAGCAATACTCCAGATGGAATCAGTCAGGAACAGAACCTGCACACACACCTGAGTTGTGCCCTTCACAGAGCAGCTGCAGGAAGCGGAAAAGGTCACAGGTGAACTCATCATCCTGCATGACCTTCTCACCTGGCCAGAGAGAAGAAACACACCCACACACATACATGCACACACACGTAAACAGACACACACATGCAGACACACATATGCACAAGCACGTACGTAGGTATGCACAAATGTACACACGAGAACACAGGCATGTGCAAACACACACATGAATGAACACACACATTCATATAAACAGACACACGTACACATATAGAAAAGTCAGAGAACAGGGCAGACAAAAGCAGACGACATATAGGAAAGGGATAGACAGACAAGAAGATGGAGAGTGAAGAAGTATTAAAAAGAGATGGTGCTGATGTGAGGAAATCTTCAGTGTTTTCTGAAGTGAAAAGTGAAGGGTCATAATACACCATTCTGACCTAACACTCACACACACACTCACACTCTCTCACACTCTCACACTCTCTCACACTCTCACACTCTCTCACTCTCTCACACACACACACACACACACACACACACACACACACACACACACTTGGGTGAGCTGTGGGCAGCCACAGCACTTTGGTGGACTGAAGTGGGTTGGTTTTTTAACTGCAGCATTTTACAGTCAGGACTGGATTTAGGCTGTTTTACATGTTTTCTCTAAGTGGGTTTGGTTTAATAAAGAAAAGCCGTTGGTTGCTGCTTGCCATTGTAGATTCTGCATAGATTGCAAATACACTGAGGAAGTTGAGGAGAGCGGCTCTGACTGTGCTAAAATGCTGCTTTGAACCAAGGAATGCAAAAGGAAAAGAGGGTCAGAGAAACTGAAGATGAGACACTATACGATAACAGAAACATTAACATAATACATCCATACAATATGACAACAAACTGGACTGGGCTGAGGGAGGAAAATCTGCAGGTCTGGAACAAGACGGAAAGTGTTTTCTTTTTCAAAGCAGGCAATTTAGTGGAAGTGCAACATTTTCTACAGATTACTCCCACCAAGATGTCAGAGGTTTAGTTGCACTAATGGCCCAAGAGGTGGAAGTGTGCAGACGTTTGCTGATCCCCACTAGATCTGACTGCATCCACTTATAATGATCAGAATTCAATTGTAACTGTATGTAACTTTGTAGTAAATCCAACTGCGACTCCTCCACAAAGGGTGTGTTGTTCGGTACAGGAGTTCCTGAAAATGTTCCTTCCATGGCCAAACAATATCGCTGTCAATATGAGCAGTTCACCTGCACTGCCTACAACAGTCTGCTTCTCTCGTCTGAGTTGTCTGATGGGTTTCCGGGAACTGTATAAGGTCAACCGTAAGTCCTTCGCTTTGGACCACAATAGATTTTTTGGAAAGGCTTTATATTAAGCTCCATGTCATGTCAAGCGTTGGTTAGGTAATAAAGCTCTTATAAATCCTTAAAAGATGTTAATAATAGCATCTTAAACACGTTTATTGTTAGATTTTAAAACATTTATCAAGAACTTTATTAAGATTAATACATACTTTTTTATTATGCAGTTAATTATGTACATCTTTTATGTTTTTTTTTAATGTCATATGATTTAACACATAATTCTTTAATAAGAATTTTATACAGACTTATAAGGGCCTTAATACCAAATATCCAATGCTTATTACAAGAACATTAATATAAAGCGTTACCAAACTTTCTATAATAATAGTGAGTAACCGAACATATGGCAGTTATCAGAAACGATATCTAATGTTCAATGAAACACGATTAGTTTCTAAAATTGTAAGAATAAGCTGAAAATACTCTTTAGCGATTGTGTAAAGGCACTTTCAGGCTTATTCCCCACACAGTGATAAACCAGATGAGGGGAATATATTTTTTGAAGTTGAAAAAAAATGATGAGACCATATAAACTTATTATTATTATTATTATTATCTTAAAAGGTGCAATGTGTAGTTCCGAGCCACCTGCTCCAAAGAGATAGGGGGCAGTATTTCACCTACTACTACTGGGTCTATGCAATCTAAATGTACAGTCATCACAGTAAAAAAGCCTACTATAGTAGGTCATCCTATGTTTATGTTTCATATTTTACTTGTAGTAGTTTGGCATATTTATTGTATAATAAGTTTTAGAGTATTCTAATTCATTCTTTATATTGTTTATTGTGTATTATTCTTATATTCTTACAGCTATATTTCTAACTCTTCTATTGTTGATATATGGTGTATTTCTTTGTTTACTTCTGTGTAATGTCAGTCACTCAGTAGGGCAAGAATATGAATACAAAATTCGACCAAACTGCTGAAATTCTGAGACCTGGTCAAAATAACACTGCTATTACTGCAAATAACTGTGGCATGCTTTAATAGTTTGTATGTTGGCTTGGGTCTGTGGAATCGAGGGAAGGAACGGCTCGTGTTTTAGCTTCCTCCTCCCTGCTGCTATAGGACTGCGTGCAGCGGCTTTGGGGAATGTTAGCGGTTAGTGGCTGTGGCCTCATTTGGCCAGCGAATACCCCAGTAACCTGTGTAAGGGCAGCAACAAAAAGTTTGACGACCGGCGGGTAGTCGGGGCAGTCCCCGAGGCGAGGGTGCAAATCGTTTTCTCGTTTCTGCCACTTTGGATTTATTCCAAACAAACTATCAAACGTGCAGGGATCATGGATGTGATGTTGACCCTGAGTCTGCCCGAGTCAGGCAGCTGCACTTCTTCTCCGTCTGTACTGAGGCAGACTGCAGCTACACTGACTCACTATCACCTCTAGAGGAACAAGTGGTATTACAGGCTGGACGGAGCAGCTAGCTGTTAGCATGCTAACTTCAGTAGATATCTCTGCAACACACAGATGTGTTTAACGTCGACACTGTCACCTCTTCACACTCTGTTGATAATGTTAGTTCATTGTTTTAATGTTTTAGGTTTAAATTCTGACATATCTTACGCATTGAACCTTTAAAAGTGTCATAATAGACTTTCTTTCTTTAAATTAGTAGAATCCCCAGTTCTCCATAGTGGTTTCTGTCTAGATTCAATCTTCTTGAATTTAGCTGGTGCTATAGCGTACATTACATTTGTGGGATACTCCTGCCCACAGCCAGGTCAAAAATGCAGGAGGAGAAGAGGGAGGTGAACAAAAAAGGTGTTTTATTTCCAATGTTTAGCCTTTTCAGGCAGCCCGGCCAAAGTTCCTCTCCTGCTCTCCTCGACCCTCCAGGTCCCAGCCTACTGCAAGAGAGCAGACGCAGGTTACCAGCAGGTTTATATTGTGTGGCTGATCCCCCGCTGAGCCACTCCAGACTCTCCCCAGCAGGCGCCATGACCACACCCCACTGCCACAACATTACACACATTATGACCATAATGTAGTCATAATTAGTACTGACAATAGACTACATTTTAGTGGATTCCATTGAAAAGATAGGACACTTTTTTGGTCTATACATTGTTATAACAAGTACAGGGATTTTAACAGTATAGCATGATGTTCAAAGGAGCAGAAATCACCCATAGGGATATTTCTTCAGTGAAGAGCGCCAGCAAAAAAGAGACAGTTCCACTGTTCTGTCAATAGTTCTCTTACTCTTGTGATCCAAAACATTGATCTGAAAATCAGTTTTGAAGCTTTTCTGTCAATAATTTTCTAATAAATAATAAAGATAGCAACTTATGAAAAACCCATATGAATTTCTGGATTTAAAATAACAATTTCCCATTAAATCCATTCTGAGTACAGATAAGGATGCAGATAATTTAGTTTGTTGAATAGACACAGAAATTGGGGTACTTGCTCATCCCTATAGATGCCTTTCATTCCTGTGACCGCTGACAATGTCTGTTGTTGTTGCCGGCATGTTGGGTACCGATGTTACACACGTATGTAGGCCTGCATAACGCTGGTTCACCACCAAAATCACTGATTTCTCACTTTCTCACTGGCAAAGAACAGAAATGGTATGCAGAGAAAATATCGGTATTGGATCTGATCCTTACGGAATCTCTCCTGAGCCTTTCCCGCTACTGATATCGGCGGAGATACTGCCTGCCTTTTCATTTCAGGACATTTATAAGAGAACATTCGAAAGCCTACAAGAGCACGGCTGTGTACCGGTACTTTGAGCCAAAAATATGGCATCTAAAACAAACAAAAGCATTTCTTGTCAAAAAACCTTAAGAAGAAGACTTAAGGGTGTTTTTTGCAGAGCCTATTTTTATTTTAAGTAAACCTTGACTAGGACCTTAAATGTGCAATGTGTACTTCCAAGCCACTTGCTCCAAAGAAATAGGCGACAGTATTTCACCTCTACTATAATCTAAATTCATCAATCATCAAAACCATCAGTTATTAAAAAAGCCTAATAATGTCTCTTATCCTATGCTAATTTTTTTCATTGTAGTATTTTTGAATATTTATTTTATTGTATTCTAAACGTGTAGTGAACGTAAGTGATTGCATTATTATAATTCCTGCTCATGTAGACTGCATGCTCTTACTTTGAAATGCGGAAATGACGTCATCAACAGGCGATCACGTGCTTGCTGAAAATGGCCGAGTGATACAAATGGATTTTTGTTCCGACCGGCGGAAAGTTTGTTTCAAAACTCTGTGTGCGAAAATGCAAATCTGCAAGCGTAGAATTGAGATCCACAAATGACTTTTCTATTCACAAATAAAAACTGGATCCACAAATACCTGTTCGAAAGTTGTAAATGTTAAAAAAGATATTCACAAATGGTTCTCATTTAGTTGTAAATCAATTTAATGTAGTGACAGACATTTTTTTTAATTTGTGGAATTTGTTGTGTCTTTGCAGATCCTTTTTATGATTTACAAAAATTTACAAATCTTTTTTTCTATTTGTGGTAGGTGTTTTACATTTACCGATTTTACACTCGGATTGTTCATACGTTCACACAAATAATATTGAGACAAATCTATCTCCATACAGCCCTAACTATAATCTTTGTCATGGAGGAAAGTCTTTAGTCTACTCTTAAATGTGGAGAGGCTGAAACACAAACTGGGAGCTGGTGCAACAAGCTTCCATCCAGGCACTGGCTTCCAGTCTACTTTTGGAGACTCTAGGAACCACAGCTTTATAGAGCTAACTTATGGCTGGGTGGAGTTCTTGCTGGAGAGCCAATAGGTTGCGTTTCCTGCCTCCTCATTAGCAATTAGTGCAAGTAGTGTAACTAGTGGACATTTAAGACCTCACTAGTTAACTAGCAAACATTTTGAGAAGAAGCTTTAAATAGTTAACTAGTCAGCATTTTGCAGCTCCTTTCACTGTGCGCCAACAAGCGGACGAGTTGGTACTCTGCTGATACTCTGCTGATACTAGTGCGGTGCCCACCAGCTTCTGATGGAACTCATTGACAAAAGTGCCACTAGCTTCTGAAAAAGAGTAAGTAAGTGAGAGCTTTTGTTCAACTAGTAAGACAGCTGTGTTTTATCCGGCAATAGCTAACTATCGATCTAGGGACACTAGCTTATGTCAGGGATTGTCCCAGTTTCAAGTGTCCCAGGTCTCGTCAAATACCTGTAAAACACTAAAATGTCCTCAAGAATATGCAATAAACAACCACCTCGACACGACCTGACCTGACCTGCAAACCGCCAACTGTATGCAGTCTGAGACAAGGACAGCGACCAGCGGACGTGAAGGTGTTAGATGGACTATTGCATGCAATGTTTCTGTGTAAGTTATGATTCACTTAATCAGAACGCTGCTTTGTCATTTTAGACCCCTGATCACTTTTAGTAATCTTAGCGCCTGACGTTTTAGGTGGACCCGCGCATCACTACCCTCTAAGTTCCAGTTGGAAAATCAAGTGTTTCGTTTTCAGTTTTATGTCCGTTTATGTATTTGATACTTTTTTTTTTTGATGCATGTGTATTGGAGTTTCTGCGGCATGTTAGTTTCATGAAACACAAACTCTATATATTAGCGTTGATGGTTAAAACTCTTATATCCCATTTGTACAGCTGTATTATTTTTGACCAATTATTATGTGCCATGTCACAGGCTTGTCAGCCTTGTCGCATGTCCTAGGGACAACCTCATAAAAAAAATCTTACAATTACCTCTGCCATGTAACAACCAGATCTGAGAGGCTCTACTGCAGACAGTAGAACAACAGTTCTCAAAGGCGGAGCTGGAGTTTCCAGTCACACAGCAACTGAACAGTCTGAGCCAAAGCAGAGAGAACATGCTGCATGAGCAGAGCTGAGCTTCAGCAGGACATCATATTGGATACTGGGAACCACAGTGGACTGGTAAGTGCGTCTCATTACAGCAACTCTTTGGCTTTTGCTTTCTTAAATGTTTAAATATAATCAGTGCTACAGGGGCACACATGGCATGACATGCATTAACCTCTTAAACCCTCAATTTTTATATTTTCCTCCATTACTTTAGGATTCTCTTAATTACTTTGTTTTTACAATTTAGGTCAAATATTTATTGTAAAGCATATCCGCTTGTTCCATCAAATTTGAATATATAAATAGTCACATTTTATGATGCTTACACATATCAAGCAAAAGACATGACATATGGTTTCAGCACATTATTTGCGTATACATTAAGAATGAACATAATGGGATATATATATATATATATATATATGTATATACATATATATGTATATATATATATATGTATATGTAAGTGACCCTTAATCAATATTGAACAACAACAGTGAAGAGTTTACGATGTTCCCATCATCTTCACGTAAAGCTGCCAGATGTCATAAATCTGCTGCATCACCCGCTGTGATCAAATGAGACAAGATAAAGTCTTTTTTCCTGAAAAAAACGAGAAAAAGATGAGAACAAGTAGTGTAAATGTTATTTATGAAGACTTTTAGGTGAACTGGTTTGAGATATGATAATTAAACTAAAATGTAAGATTAAACACAGGGATTTAGTTGTTTAGTATCGAGTCTGAAATGTATACTTTATATAAATATCCTTTTCTTTACCACATAAAAAAACCCCAACAGCTCTGGCAATTACAAATTCCGGTAAGAAAGTCCTCATCTCTCTAAAATATGTCTCAATAAATTTTATTCAACTGTGAACATTTGACATAAAATCAAATTTCCTATTATAATTCTTCACAGTTCACAGAGATTAACATTTTTCCTGAGTCAACGTGACTTTACAAGTCAGAGATGTTTGTTTTGTTATTGTTATTGTGAGGATCACTCATACATCATATATGAATGAAAAAAGGATTGTTGCTTGTGTCTAAGCTGTGGCTGGCAGACAGGACTTTTTTTTTTTTTTACCAAAAGATTATAGACATAATTCATAGCCTGTTAAAAAAGGAAATTTATCATAGCTTTTTCCACCATGACTAGTATTACAAGTATCTAGCAGAAACTACACCAGATACAAAAAAAGCATGAAATGACCACCTATATGAGTGTATGGCTATTGTATGATAGGATAAGGTTGGTATTGCTATTGAAATAGAGAACGAGGAGATCGAATTTAAATTTTTTATAACTTTGAAATATAATCCATGTGGTTGTTTTTTCCCAACATTTAAAGTGTTAAATCACTCATTAGGTGAATAGTGGTTCTGTAATCTTTAGTCAGACAAATGACCTTTTAGAGACTGGACGCAATACACAAATAAAGTTAGTACAAATCCTTAAAAGTACAACATTTATCTCCCTGATCAGTTCAATATTTGCATTATTTTAAACTTAGTCACCGATATTTGTGAACATGAGCTATTCTCTCTCAAAGCCAGAAACCAGGGAAGTAAGTCTTGTGATGTAAGTATAAAGTCTGGAGCTGGTCCAAATACATTGAGACGGATTTTGTGGACCCATAGAATTTTTTGTTATCTTTGTTCTACCCAAATGAGCTTTATTCTGTTGTAGTGTATTGTAGTGTTCACGTTTACTAATATTTTTGGACTGTCTTGGAACATTATTTATTTAATTCATTCATTTAACAGTATTTATTCCTTTAGGGTACAAAATATTCAAAGCTAAATATAAAACATTCAATATTGATATGAAGCATATTTAATCATACCCCGTGTATTTATTTACTAATGAATGTTCACTGTATGTACCGGCGTCAGTGGGCCGTGCTGCTCAATCTTCTCTCGCTCTACTTTCTCTCTCTCTCACTCTACTTTTCTGATTGTGGACCTCCGTCTTGCGTCTTTCCCTGATATACTGTTGGCTATAATGACAGTAGATACAACAGAAACAGCTCAGGCATCCGCTGTCGGGACTTTGCATCAACAATCTGCTCAGGTTGGATTTAGTTATGTCGCTATGTCTTACTTGTGAAAGAGAGGAAAAGTCTCTCCTGGCCCGTTGTTGCATCCAGTTCAGGGCGGATTTGAGCACGGTAAAGTTAGGGTGAAATCCAGTCAAGGCAGCAGCTTTTGAGGTTTATCAGTTGAATTCATTCTTACCCTGACCATTTCAGCGTGGGCAAGGTCAGGATTGATGGAGAGAGTTGAAGAGTACTGCTTAACTAGTAACTTTATTAATATGCATTGCTTCCTTTGAGGACCATTTGTGGCAAGTGTAGCCAGTGAATAACCGGATAGAAGAGGGGTTCAAGTCCGTATGCTCTCCACAAGTGCAGAAGTTAACATAGTTGCCTTCTGTACACAGCTGTTCCTCCTTTCTCTAAGCATCCTTCGCTGCAGTCCATTAACTTTCCCGGCCAAGACAGCAGCACCGTCTTAACACTGCGGAAGGTTGGAAATTTCATGCCACCTTAGAGCTCCATCAAAGAAAACATTCCCCTCACTCTCTTTGATCTTTTTTTTCTGAACCATACTAGAAGTTATTTGTACAAATGTATGAATTTTGGGTGTCATGGCTTGTGAGAGTACATGATTTCTGCTGCATCAGACAAAATGACGCATCTCAAGGAAGCTTCATATTTCCAAAAAGTTGCCGCGGTTGCTTGAGCCTCCACTCTCATTGTGTCCTCTGAAAGAAAATCCCTTGCTCTTCCCTTTTGAGCAGGGACAGAGCCGCTTAGTTTTGACTTATGATAGAGCTGCCACACTTTCTACTCTGCTTGTTCAGTGTGTTTCTCATCTCCAGTCCCTTACACCTCCACCACCACCTGGGAAACAGATTGTAGCATCTACCTGGTTGCTATCCTGAAGCCATGAAAATGTTTTGAAAAATTCAGAGCCAAGTCATAAGGGCAGCTTGTGTGAGCATCTTTATCCACTTGAGTGCTCACCTGCGTGGGAGGCTCAACCTCCGGACTAGCCCTCGAGAGGTTCCGAGGTTATTCGTCATTGTTAAACAAACGTTTGTTGAAGGTTCATTTTCTTCCTTCTTTTCCAGTGGTAATTTGGGGGAATCTCAGCTTAGATGAGCTAAGAAACTAGTTAGAGTAATAATAGTATATTGTTCTTTGTTTTAAAGGTATAATATGCAACATTTTTCCCAAAGAAATTCATAGACTTATACAAAAACAATCCCTCTCAATCATCACTTATGACCCACTAGAAGAGTATGGCGGAGTCTGTATCTATAGAGACCCTGCTGCCGTCTGACCAGATACTCTCTTTTCTTATTATGTTGCTGTGTTTTGGACATTTCTTCGTGTCAGCTAATAGTCTCTGGGCCCCAATAAGCAGGAGTGCAGCCCGTACTAGTTTTGCTTGCTGGCTAAAGAGGAAGGTGAGAGCACGGTGACAATGCCACTGTCAGGAGAAGTGACATTATAAAATTAAATAAAAAGAATCATGAAATAAAATTGTCTTGGAGAAAATGCCATTATGAAATGAAAATGGTATCCAGTTATTATGAAGGAATGATTTTACAGTTTTAATCATTTCATCAATTATTTCACAAATTGTTGGTTCATTTGGATATTTACTCAGTTTATTCCTTCAAGTCTCTTTTATTTATTTGATACTGAACGCTTCGGTGTTATTGTTTAATTTATATACATAGATTTGTGTAGGAATGTAGCCAAGAAAACCTTTCTTTTCTCCAACATCACACATCAGCGCTAAAGGCACGGATTGAAGACATTTTCTGAGTCGATATGATGGTTCTGGCTTTAATTAGTACAGCCTGTATTAGTAATGTCATCTATTCTTTACAGGCTATGCTAATCTATGCCAGAATCAGCAATGCAATGGAAGCTGAGGATTGAACTTGAAACCATAAGAATGTTTATATCATTTTCATCATGAAAGAAGATGGAAGGACAGAATTCCCACTGCAGTGGGGGACTACAGATCCAGTTCCAGTAGTTTAAGCAAAAGTAAGAAATACTAATGTTTTAAACCAAAAATCATTAGACTGAACTTTTCGTTTGTCTGTACGTCATTGTTCATATGCAAAAGTAGGCTACTGAACATACGAACAGAGACACTGTCTCATTGGTGAATAAACGGAATACGGGACAAAGGAAAAGCCCTGTGTCAGCTGGAGGCAACACCATTATTCAGACGGACTGACGAGATACCAGTGTGGACAGTGGGACTCATACCAAGGATGCAGAGAAGAGCCTTGGTGCTGATAATGCTGTGACCAGTGGCAATTGGTGACAGTGAAAAAACATTAGACAAAACAGATGAACTAAACTACTATTAAATCAAGTTTTATGTCATCCGGGCTTTTATTTCATGGAGACAGTCGATGAGTAACAGAGGGGCGAGGAAGGTTTGGTGTGAAGGTACGGTTGTGTATCACTTGCGCAGCAATGATTCCTAAGTCCACAATGTCTGATTCTGTGACCCAAAAGAAGCATGTAGGGGATGAATAGTCGTGGTCCAGGTGCTGAGCCTTGGGGGACCCCTTGGCTGACCGGGGCAGGGTTGGATTTAGAGTCCCTGATTTTGACAAAGGAAGTGCACAGCTTCTAATTTTTTTAGCCAATGAAAAAATTATGTTTAAAACTAGTAGTGAGTTTTATTGTTTGCCAGTAGTAGCCTTGGGGAAGCTGAGTTTAGATGAGCTAAGAAACTAACCAGGTCAGTCTCCCCTGTTAAACATAACACAAATCACCAACTGTGTGTTTATATGCCAGTATATTGTTCTTTGTTTTAAAGGTATAATATGCAACATTAAAGAAAAACAATGCAAAAACTCATACAAAAAGAATCCATCTAAATCATCACTTATGACCCATTAGAAGTGTGTGGCGGTGTCTGTATGTACAGAAACCCTACAGCCGTCTGCCTGGATACTGTGTTTGGGACATTTTTGGGTGTCAGCAAATAGTCTTTGGGCCCCATGTGGGTCCCAAAGGCTCAGCCAATAAGCAGGGTGTGCAGCCTATACTTATTCCCAGGTTGTTAAATATGCGTTAGAAACGCTTTGTCATGGCCATCAGCTTTCGCTAATTTAAGAAAGTAGTTTAGCTTTTGAGAAAAGAGAGTGGTGATGATGCCACTGTCATATTAGCTGTTGCCAATTAACGTTAATGGCATGTACAACATGATGACAGGCCTAATAGCTTATGTCTTGTTAAAGTGCTCTCTGGAAGCTGGTGTCAGTTTCATTCTGTAACACCACTGTGTTACAACTCCAACAGAGTGATACGTCTTCTCTCAAGCTGATTGTTTCACATCAGCTTCTGAAATAACATTCTCTCGGTAAAACATTTAATCATATCATATCAATTCTTTCAGCTTATAAACTTATTGATTTTGAAATAGGACCTTCTGTCAGGCTGCCACTCCCACCTGCCCTGCAGTAACCCCATTCTTCCTGCCATCTCCTAGATCACCTGTTCCCCCTCTCCTCATTACCCCTGCAGTATATATACTGGCCCACTTTCACTCATTGCCTGCCTTAGTGTGCCAGCATTTCCCACTATCTGTTTTTCAGACCCCTGTCTGCCTTTTCAGACATTTTTCCTCTCACCTAGACCCAGGTCTAATTTGTTTGACACAGACATTGTATGCCTGCTTTTTGCTGACCCCAACTATGCATGTGTGTTTTTCTCTACTCCCTGCACACATGTGCCTTGTCAAACGTGTCAATAAATGACTCAGTTTTCTTGTTTTATTATCGATATGGTATGGTATGTAGTCTCTGTGGCCCATGCTGCCACTGTCTGTGAACTTCCTTTTGTTTTATCTATTTGTTTTATTTCTATATCAGCACTCCATATTTGTCTTGCCTTTAGCTTGTTCCATTAAAAATTAATTAAGTGGAAAGGCGAAGCTGAGCAAGCGGTTGGTAGGCTGTAACACCAAGAAATCATCGGCAGGGTCCAGACAGGGAGGGCAGGACTACGGTGGAAAGAGGCGGAGGAAGAGCGCTACAAGATCAAGGCTGTGTCGTAGGGCCGACAAGGAGGCTGGACAACCTGGAAGAGGTCGACGGAAAAATCAGTTGGTCAGACTTGTGGAAGATCACACAGGCAAGACTCAGCTTCCTTATCAGGTCAACCTATGATATGCTTCCCTGTCCTCGGAACCTCCACCAGTGGTATGGGAACAAGGAGTGCTGCTTGCTCTGCAATGCTTCCAATGCAAGCTTCCAGCACATCTTGTCAGGCTGCAAGACAGCACTTTCACAAGGGTGCTACAGGCGGTGCCATGACCAGGTCCTGAAAAAGCTGACTGAGGTGTTAGAGTGGCGCAGACAGGGAAGCAGGGGCTGTTCACCACCAGTGGAACACCTATGTTGTTCCCCATTGAACTCACTGTACCATCAGAGGATGGAATTGAGCCCGCCTTCGAACAGAAGAAGACCAAGTACTTATCTACCCAGTTGAGTTTGGATGCTGTGGCCTCGTGGGGCTGTCAACCTTTCGGCTACTAAGAAATACAGGAATGACAGGAGGAGTAAGAACAAATCAAATCAAATCAAATCAAATCAAGTTTATTTATATAGCCCAATATCTCAGTGGGCTTTACAGCCTGTACAAGGTACGACACCCTCTGTCCTTAGACCCTCACATCGCACAAGGAAAAACTCCCTAAAAGAAACATGGAAGAAACCTCAGGGAGAGCAAATGAGGAGGGATCCCTCTCCCAGGACGGACAGACGTGCAATAGGTGACGTGTGTACAGAACAAACAACATAGTTAAAAATACAGCATGGACAATCTATGCGACAGAAAACATGATACGATGGTATATAAAAAAGATGGATCCAGGGGGATGTCAAGGCTTCCTGGCGTCAGACAGGACCAGGGCAACAGGTGCAGCCACGATTCGCGGTCCAGAAGTAATCTTTAATAGTGGCAACCTGCCAGATAAGGGACACAGAAACTCCGGGGATGATGCCCCGGATGGTGAGTTAGTAACATGCATTTAAAGGACATGAATGCATATCAATAGAGAGGGAGAGGAGGAGAACGAGAAAGATAGGGAAGAGGAGAGGAGTGAGTCCCCCGACAGTCTAAGCCTATAGCAGCGTAACTAGGGGCTAGTCCAGGGCAAACCTGAGCCAGCCCTAGCTATAAGCTTTATCAAAGAGGAAAGTCTTTAACCTGCTCTTAAATGTGGAGAGGGTGTCTGCCTCCCGAACACAGACTGGGAGCTGGTTCCACAGTAGAGGAGCTTGATAGCTGAAGGCTCTGGCTCCCATTGTACTTTTAGAAACTCTAGGAACCACAAGTAACCCTGCACTCTGGGAGCGCAATGCTCTAGTTGGTTTATAAAGTACTACGAGAACAAATGTTGGGGAAAGAACACCTAACTCAGACCCCAGTCACTTCTCCGCCACCAGGAGACATTCCCGGAGCAAAGGACTGAAATGTGTAGGGATGGTGGTTTCTGGCTGACCACCCTGCAGATGGGTGTTCCTTTGGGCACTGAAAGAGGTGCGACAGTCAGTAATGCTCAGCAGGTTATACACTTACTGCTAAAGAATCAGAGATTTGGCCTTGATGCTGACACTGACATTACGCATTGTCCTCTGTTAGTGTCATAGAGTTAGACAGCCTTGATGCACACACTATTTCCATATGCACTGGCTCTGTTCTTTTAGCTTTCATGCAGACAGGTCTTGATGGTTGGTCTCACTAGCTCTTAAATATTTTGTATCTATGCCTGTGGCTATAGCACCGTTTGCTCCAATTGAACACAATCTGCTTAGTGATGTTAATGTGTGCTCTCCTCAAAACTATGGTCTCCACTGATTTTAAATAGCAAAAATCTTTTGTAAAAATGTTCAATAATTAAGTTAAAACTACTTTTTCCGTCATTTTTGCTTCATAATTCATTCATTTTTTTCCCTTTTCTTCAAGACGTTCATTGGTCATCATGAACCTGACCTCCAGCTCTGATTCTATCCACTTCCTTACCATCAGTTCTTCTGGTATGAGAGACCAGCCTGATACTACCATCATAGCTGAGCCTGCTATCTTAGGTATTGCACTACACTACTGCATTTGTCTTTATAATAACTAAGTATTATGGATATTTTTAAGTTTTGTGCACATTTTTTATTATATTTGTAGAAGCATTCAAAAGGCTGTATAGTAAGTATATAACCTTTTGAATGCTGAATGTATTTAAGAATACATAAATGAACCAAATGGACCATATGTGGAATTCCTTCAGATTCTCTGGGACAGTAATTGTAGGACCAAATCTCTGATAAAATGTACATGTAGCCTTCTATACATTTATAAGAAAACAATCTATGATGTGGTGCCTTGAATTGTGGCTTTAAAAATAAAAGATGTTTCTCCACATGTTCAGGTGGTTCTTATCAGGGGTTGGCCATATTATCTGACAGTGTTGGTGGTTGGAAGCAGCATAATGTCAGTCAGGTCTCACGACAAGGAGGAAACTTCACTGATTCACCAGTTAACAGGACATTAATGCTGCCAGCAGAGGATTTTGACCCATTAGGAGGACATACAATCTGGCAGGTAACATGTAATTTTACTAAAAAGCCAACAGTTCTACTTTTAACCGTTTTTTGTCATTGCAGGAGTTTAAGTTATTTCTTTAGTGACACTGTAATCTTGAATAAGCCAGAATTCCATAAATCTGGTTATATTTTAGTAGTCCATTCATCCATTTTCATTAAAACAAGCTTATGTTTTATGAGAGAAAGATGAAAATTGTTAAAGACTGCCTGAAGATTTGCAATAGCAAGATTAGGGGATGCATCTATTGCATATTAATCAGTATCATCTGCATACAAATGTTGTGTGAGTGGCAGAAATTACTACTACAAGATGACCCAGAATAGAACCTTGTGGAACACCTATAGCTACTTTAACAGCACTCGAGTTCTTTCCTGACAGGTAATTTAATGTATCATTCATCTAAACCTAAAAGGATAGCTCTAAAAATAATAGTACAGCCGAATGTTATCAATTGGTAATATACATTATGACAAGTACAGCAGCGGCTGTTGTCGTCTCACATAGTTTTACGTAACTGTGACTGCTGAAGTTGTAATATTTGACTTCAGAAATGTCCACAGCTGAAAATAAACACAAGGCTCTTTTTGAAATGTTTGTCAGCCCACGGCTGAATTTTTAGGAATGAAATACAAGCAGCTGTGGGTGCTTGCATTCACCACAGCATGGCAGGTAGGGGTTAACTTATTGCTATCAGAGGTCTGCAACAACTTGCTTATGCATAATAGGGTTGGCTGCGCCATAGCATTTTCGGCTTCAAGAAACGCTGTTCTGTTGTTAAGACACTGTTACCACTGTTGCCACTAAGTTTCAGAACATAAACAGTAAACGGGTATTATGTTTTGGGATTTTGAGTCGCTATGGCAAAATAACTAAGAATACCTTACACTTTGTAATGCGCTTAACCACCCTCTTTGGTTCTCTTCTCTTCTTACATCTTCATCTTCAGGTCATCATTATTGTCTTCCTCACTGGATCACTTTCTCTTCTCACTGTTGTTGGCAACATCCTAGTGTTGGTGTCATTCAAGATCAATAAGGCACTGAAGACAGTAAACAACTACTACCTGCTTAGCCTAGCATTTGCTGATCTGACCATTGGCACGCTGTCAATGAACCTGTATACGACCTACATCATCATGGACCAGTGGGCTCTGGGGCCAGTTGTCTGTGACTTGTGGCTTGCAATAGACTATGTGGCCAGTAACGCCTCAGTCATGAACCTGCTTGTTATCAGCTTTGACAGGTAAAAGAACATAACTTATTATATCTGTGTTGATAAGCCATAAAAGCTCAGAGCCACCATCATATATTATTTGTACTACTCAAAGCTATATGATGACTTTTTTAAATCAAAAAGCACACCTGTGAATGCTGAAATCTGCTAGAGGCTTAGTTTGTAAGAAGGGGGTTATCTTTGATTGCTTAGTAGTGGTCTATTTTCTGATGAATGTACATTGTTCTTATATTGACTGGATCAGAACATCCACATCATAAAAAGCACATTTACACATGTGATGGCATAATTTTGAGAGCCATAGAAAAAAGGAAATATTTAAATTGTATTTAAAATGTAGAAATATTTTCATTTCAGACTCTGGTGACCCTTACGGGTACTATCAAGAGAGACAATGTGGTAGACAGTAATGCATATTACAGTTACAGTTTCTCTGTATGTGTACAGCTGCCTTCTTTCTTTCTGTGGTCTTTTAGGTATTTCTCTGTTACTAGACCTTTGACATACCGGGCCAAGCGTACAACCAAGCGAGCCATGACCATGATTGGATTAGCCTGGTCCATCTCCTTCATTCTCTGGGCCCCAGCTATCCTGTTCTGGCAGTACATTGTGGGTGAGCGGACAGTCCAGCCCAATGAGTGCTACATACAATTCCTGTCCGAGCCCATCATTACATTCTGCACTGCTATCGCTGCGTTCTACTTGCCAGTAACTATTATGGCATTCCTGTTTTGGAAGATATATCAGGAGACAGAGAAGCGTGTTAAAGATATACAAGGTCTTAAGGCATCTGGGTCAGGCAACAGACCAAGCCAGGCGCAGAATCAAGGGAGTGGTAGTGGAAAAGCTGGTGGAGAAGGTGCGACTAACAGCCAGAAGGATTCGTCAGCCATGCTATGCCAAAGGAGCACTCAAAGCTGCAGCAGCTTTGAACTAAATCAGCAGGCTTTGGAGAAGAACAACAAGGACAATGCCAGTATATCAGGAGGAACGGGAAGCAGAGGGAGGTGTGGCGCATTCTGTTTCCAGTTTTCATCACTGCTGCCAGGTCGCCGTGCATCCAAGAGGTCCGTCAACACCACGACAACTACAGTGGGTGAAGCAGATCAGAGCAGCAGTGAAAGCCTTAACAACAATGAAGTTGGTGGCTCTGGGGACCAGTCAGGTTCAGAGGACGAAGCTGAAGGTGCAGACCCATCAAAGCCTCCAACAGGTGGGATATAAACCTACTAATTGATCTTGTTTGCATGGTATACATATATATATATATATATATATATATATATATAGTACATATGCATAATATAGATATACATAATGTCTTATGTATCTGTCTATCTGTTTAGATGGTAAGAAATCTAAAAAGGTGAAAAACAACAAAGAAAAACAATCATCATCGTCCATCAAAAGTCAAAAAGGGTCACAATCAAACCCTGTCACGTCATCACCTGCGGACCAATCACCCGCAGCCATCACAATTAAAGATGCGGCAATGGCCAAACGCTTCGCCTCCAAGGCCAAGACAGAGATCAACAAGCGCAAGAATGAAAAAAAGGCAAATGAGAAGAAAGCGGCACGGACACTCAGTGCCATCCTCTTCGTCTTCATCACAACGTGGTTACCATACAATATCATGGTGTTGGTCAACACTTTCTGTCAGGACTGTATTCCAGAAACTCTTTGGGCACTGGGCTACTGGTTATGTTACGTTAACAGCACAATCAATCCCATGTGCTATGCCCTGTGTAACAAGACCTTCCGGACAACTTTCAGGGATATTTTGATGTGCCAGTGGAATCAAAAGAAAAATAAGCCTAATTTCCATCAGAGAAAAGCTGTGTCTTTCAAGAAAAAAGACCCAATATAGAACAAATTGGCAAATTATTGATATATTTGTGTTCAAAGATGTTTTTCCTGATCTATATTCAGATTTGGTTTGCCGCATACAAGCCTTCGATTTCAGGGAAAAGCTGCTGAACAGAATTTTGCTTTGCAAAATTAATTCTACAGGAAGTCAAGCTAGCAGTTGGCCAAAGGCCGGTCTGACAGTCAGATAGATATTTGGAACAACCATTCATGGTCCCAGAGCATAATTGCTAATAATTTGGTGACCCCCTTCAGCTCATTTTTTCACATTGACAAGCGTTTTGGCCAATGATGCCATCGCTCAGAAACTGATGCTGGATTTCATAATGATATTGCTTTTTCTTAGACCCATGAACTTTTCAAGTTATCAAAATCAAATGAAAAGATTCAAATAGAATTTACTAAAAAGATTCCTGCTTCTAGAAAACAAACCAAATACTAATGAGGCTCAACAAACAGCAACGTTTTCAATATGTTTTTTGTTCTAACATTTTGTATTGTTTTCAAGGTATAATAAATAAAGGCAGCCTTGTGAAGCGACTAGCTATTGACCTAAAAAATCTGAACAGAAACTATTTAATAGTTTTCTTCCCTAATAATATAATAATATAATTATAATTTGGTTTAGTGAACTTCTTGAAGGATTTAGGAACCTTCTCACGAGGACAATGGAACAGGAATATGCCAGTTTTCATTTTATTGTGGCTTTTTCATTTTAAAGATTTGAAGTAGGGTTTTCACATTTCTGCAGTAAGTTCAAATAGACAATGAAAAAGTGTTTGCTATAAATGATAACCTGGATGTCAGCTATGACGTATCATCAGCAATTTATTGAAGCTGTTTTAGAGACGTGTTCATTCATCTTCATGGTCCTTTTGCAGGCTGTAGTTCGTGCTTCTGTTGTATTGTATTGTGTTTTAAGAGGTGTTTCTAATATTTATCCAACCCTCACTTGTATAAATGGAGTGCATTCCTTTTGGTTTTACACTGCATTTGTTTTCGTTAGGTCTACCAAATAAACTGTCTAAAAATACTCTTAATACACACTTATTCAGTGTCACCACCATCATTTAGTGTATAAATATTTTAAATCTGTCTTGCAGTACCCTGCTCAGGGGCTGTAGTTTGGACACTTGGACCAACGAGGACATAGTAGATGACTGTTGATACTTCATATATCATATGATTGTTGATGTTTGAATGAATCAGCTCACAGCAATGTGTTGTCAACTGAAAGATACACCGTGTGGCACTAACACTTATTCTACATACTAAACATAGAATGTGTAATAATGTGGACATTTGGAAATAATGTAACAGCATCAAACGTATATATAATATTTGGTGCGTAGTGTTCAGCGCAAAAGCAGTGTTGTGCACTACGGACACACAAAAGCACATTTTGTGCTGCCAAAATGTGCAAACTTTGATCACCTAAGCTCAACATGTAGTATATTACACTGTTGGGGGCTCACATGGGCACAGCAAAGTTGAATGTGCCATGTTCGTGTTGGTTAGAATACGAGATATGATGTACATGAAATGTGTGCTGACGTATGTCAGTCCACGTGCACGGCTTGGAACACTGTTGCTTTCAATTTTCTAAAAAAACGTATGAAATTGCAAGCCAAAAATGTTGTATTCTACAAAAGGGACATGGTATTATGTAGTGTACATCAGGGTGGTACATTTTCGAATTGACTATGTCTAAACATTAACAAAGCAATAATAAAAAATATGTATTTCAAGCTGCTCTGTACAGGTTTCCTTCTCGGACCCATGAGCCTTGTTGTGCCAGATGACATCAAATACTTCAGAAAATCTCCTGTTAATACATACTGTTGTGAGATAATTTACATGGTTGTAAAAACAAACGGTAAATACTTTGTACTACTTTGTGGAGTTTTTGCACAGGGAAACAATGGTGTCACAATATCCCGCTGATCAATGTGTCAAGTTATGCTGCAATGTGCCAACAAAGTCTGGGAAGGAAGAAGACTGCAAGCGAGTGAACATGCATTTAAATGAACTTTACAAATGTTTTATGAAGAAAGAAATGCACTGAACATTTGTGTTGGAGCTCAACGATACACATAATGCGTTTTGGTGAACACTCAATGTAAACATAACTTTGGTTTGTTTACAAGAAACCCCCACAGGGCCCCTTTGATAATGTGTGCAACTCAACTCTGTACACAATTTTCATTTTGCATTGATGTTCACGTGAATATATGAGTTGAAGAACAATAAAATTAAATGAATAACCTTTGACATATTTACCCTTGATTGCTACAAAAATCTTTTGGAGACGGAAAGATTCTGACATGTTGTGTTAAGAGCGGAGCATTAGCGCCACCAAGTGGCTTCAAGATAAAAATGCAGAATTAGACCTTATGATATGGCTAGAGCAAATGCTGCTGTACACTTGACACTCATAAAATAATTTGCCATATATACCATGTACCACAATAATAAATAAAAAAAGTGCAAACATTAAGTTTTCCCATCCTGAGAGCAATTTGTATTTCAAATGATTGACACATTCATTTAATAACAATAACTCAAAATACTATTTACATTTTTACATCTGTCAATCAATCTAGCAATGATGAGTCAATCTTGTACAATTTTACATCAGTTTCTGTGGTTAAAGATCGACCAGTAATAAAAATGACTTGGATTAGGTTTTGTCCTTGGCTAAGGAATTTCCAAAATGAGTTAAAAATGCATAATTCTAACTAAACCTGTTTTAGCAAGTCTGAGTTTAGGCTCTTAAAGTCTATTGTCCTCCGTGTCTGTCTTTATACTTTCATCTACGTGCTGGATGCAGCATGCTGTATTATGATTTGCCTCATAGCCTCATGTTGGGGAATCTTGATCTTTAGGGTTAATTTCATTTTATCAAGGTTTGACCATTTCAGATAGATATTTAAAATACTCAAAACTTAAGATGAATGACTTATATTTATTTTTGGATCGTGGACTATACAGTTACACATCATTATAGTCCATGCCTATTACTGCATTATTGAAGTGTTGGGGGAGTGAAATGTCCTCTTAAAGGAAGTAAAGTAATATTTAGGAGAGTGCCCTATTGGATCAATATTTTTCAAACTCGTCATGTTTACCTGCTGACAAAACTGGGTTACTAGGAGAAATGGTATTCAGGAGAATGTGTTTATATCTTCTTCTTCTTTCCGCTGCTTCCATCTCTCCTGTCCTCTGCATCTTCTGTCCTGTCCTCTGCATCTTCCTCTGTCATGCCAACCACCTCTGTCATGCCAACCACCTGCATGTCCTCCCTCAGCACATCTATTTTGTCAAAGGTCATTGGCTTGGTTGGCTACATTTCTTCTTTTCTTCTGGGAAGATGAAATTATTTCTGTTTATTTGAAACAAACAAATAAGAGCGTATTCAGTGCAGTGTAAGTGCTATTACCAGCACAAAGGCAAACACATGTCACACTTCTGTTCACTTGTGTCTCAGCTAAAATAATCTCCTTGTAGGAGGTAAGTATTAACAAGCACTAGAAAAGATAAAAGCAGTGCTCCTATGGTGGGGGAAATCTGAACGTCTACATTTCTGTGACAACTCCATCTGCTGAGGAAGATCATGTGAGGTGATCGAAAGCTCCGGAACATTGGATTTTACGGTGAGATTGTTTTTTTTAATTTTGTTTTTTTATAAATTGATCTTAAAAGTAGATCTAAGAACAATGAATGTACTGCTACTGTATATACCTGAAACCCTTGTTGAATGACTCTTTTTGTAAATTAACAAATGGTCAGCTTTACTTTTAAAATGAAGAATAAGCATTATTATTATTATTTGTGTGTAATGGAAATGAAGGCTCCTTTTCGACAGAAGAACCAGTATCCTGCAGTGACAGTGAGCTGCATAAGAGGTCCTTTTACTAGAGTCGAGCCCACACTTTGGGTGATGTAGGCAGGAGTCAGGGCATCATGGGTAATGTAGTGAGCAACTGTGTGCTTAGCTGCAGTGACAGACCATATGAGAATGCTCAGCCAAGAGGAGGGTGTACATTTCCCCCCCCTGAGCGCCAGCACAGCGCCACAGTCGCCCGCAGCATTTTTATTCCTCTCAGGTCTTTTTTATTCTTTTTTTCCAGCAGGACTAGCTTTGTTTCCCCATCCTAGTGGCACAGCATCTCTCCCAGTCTACCTCCCTGTCAGAGTTTCACTGAGCACGCAGTGCCTACGTCACTGCTTTCAGCAGATGGAGAGGAGGAGGAGGAGGGGGAGGGGGAGGGTAAGACAGAGATAGAAAGGGGAGGAGATAGAGGAAGCTGTATGTCTCTCCTGCATCAGCGTCAACATCATTGCCACGCCAGCCTTCGTCACCAGAAAAGGAGATCGTCGCACAACAGAGCTTGTACACCATCAGCACCAGCAGCTCCCCTTCCTCCACCAGACGTGCATCCATTAGGCCAGTACAATTCTACGTTCCCGGGCACAGACATCTAAAAGCTCCCCCAGGCAGGAGGAGCTCTCTCAGGCATGACCTGAGAGGAGAGGCAGGAAGCCATCGGACACTCTACCAACATGGGAAACCAGGAGGCTAAGCAAAAGAAAGCTGCAGCAGCATCGGGTAATGGAAGCTACCCTTCACTGGATGAAGGATGGAAGGAGGGAGGAGGGGACACCACAAAAAAGGGAGGCAAAAAACTACACAGTAAGCATGGAGGTAAAGGAGCAGGCAGCAGTGGAGGAGGAGGGGGGATGCATGGCACAGGACCAGGAAAGAAGAAAAACAAATCCGAGTCCAAGTCCTCGGTTTTCTCCATCCGGAAGAGAAAGGGCAACCTGAAAGGGAAAGGAGACGCGTGTTCGTCAGTAACAGGCTCAAAGGAGGACGTTTTAGTATCTCAACATGACGAACTGGACAGCACAAAAACACCTGAAATGTCTGCGGATGAGCTCGGGCAGTCGGACACTGAGGCTGAGAAGAAAAAGAAGCCAGAGCCAGGGAAAAAGAATGAAGACAGACGAGAGCAGAAGCAGGAGGTGCAGCGGAAAGCCTCGACAGCAGCAACATCTCCCACTGAGGATGGAGGGCCTAAGGGAGGGAGCTCAGGGTCAGACACAGACATCTACAGCTTCCACTCAGCAGCTGACCACGAGGATTTGCTAGCGGACATCCAGCTCGCTATAAGGCTCCAGCACCAACAGCAGCATGGGGGGGTTAACTCTATTGTGGAAGCACAGGGAGCGGGTGAAAGGGATCTGAGCTCGGGAGGAGGAGAGGGGAGGAGGCAGAGTAATGGGGTAGTTAAATTAACTCCTCCAGAGGTGCTAGACCCGACTCCAGAATTAGAGCTGGGGTCTGACGCCCTGTCATTCCTAGAGACGGGAACTCTGTCTGACTCTGTCACGCACACGGACCAGCCACCGACACCACACCTCCCCTTCCCCACAGAGGTGCACGAGAGGAGGGAGGAGAAGGAGGTGGAGGGGGTGGAGCATCCGGAGCTAAATGGGAAGTGGCAGAGGGAGAGAGAAGCCTCTCTTTGTGTTGCCACAGGCACAAAAGACCAGCATGGTTGGGTGCAGCAGCCCCCTCACACAACCATCACTATGGCTACTGCAGGGGGAGCAGCAGTCAGCCCTGTCACCATGACAACCGGTGGTAACAGCTTTCCTGATCTCACATTTGACAGTGCTGAGAAGACCCCAGGAGACAAAGAGAAAGCAGGAGGTGAAGGAGAGGAAGAGAGGGAGCCTGAGGTGGATGTGGATCTCAGTCCTCCACCAGCAGACAGCTACAACAAAAGTCTTGAAGTGTTGAGCTCAGGGACCGTATTTGAAGAAGGTGAGGTTCAGTTAGGGTCGGGTACCAGTGCCGAGTCCCTTGAGGACTGCCTGAGTGCTGGATCCGAATCCAACCACTCTACTGCTGCCAGCAGCGGTGCCTCCCCCTCCTACCAGCAGTGCAGGAGGAGCAGCGTGTGCTTCAGCCCGCTACCTCCCCAGGAGAGCCCCACATTGGCCAAACGACTCCTCAGGTCCACCCACTCCTCCACCTCCTCCAGCCCTGTGGTGAAACCCTACCCTCCCATCTTCCCCTCCTACATCAAGACCACCACGAGGCAGCTGAGCTCCCCAGGACACTCCCCAGCCCTGTCCCCCTCCCACAGCCCCCTGTCCCCGCGCAGAGCCCACCATCACCTCCACAGGTACCTGTGGTGATGTTAATTATAATAATAATGTTATTAGTATTTTTGATTTAGTTTTACCTTTGACATGACAATATGACAGCACATATGATACAGCATGCATTTTAACTTAAACTTGTTCAGATGTTAACCAGGGTTGCAGATAAAGTATATTCCCTTTGTTAGATAAGGAGGGTAATTCAAGTTTTCTACAATTTGGGTTATTTTAGTAGTTTTGGGCATCATCCCAAATGGCACATACTCACCAAGGTAATTGCTGGGGTCTGGTGTCGCTAAAAAGGAGTCAGACAGTAAACAATCCCAAGAGTCTAATGATCACTGCTCAGACAAATCGTAAACAAACCCCCAGGTTGGTCAAACTTGGGAGACAACAAGATAAAATTATAAAATGATAACCCAAATCTCCATCACAGTTGACCTCCCTGCTTACACCCTGACCGAGTGCAGTTTCCTTTCACAATAAGGGATTATTAGCAACATTTCATATATATAATCTGCTTGTACCACTGGCTTGTTTCCAACCTGTCTGACTGACTGACTGCTTGTGTAGTAGTGTCACCAGTTTTGCATTACCTTAGTGAGTATAAAGTTATCATAACGGATTAAAATCATCCCAGTGATTTGGATACACCCCAGCATTTAATGTGTTCTTCCGTCGCCCGTGCTACACCCTTCCACCAAGTTTCATGAAAATCCGGCCAGTAGTTTAATAGTAGTTCAATAAAGAGACAAACAAACAAGCAAACCTAACCAAAAACAAAACCTCATTGGCAGAGGTAATACACTGGAATTGATCCTTCACTAAGCCCTGGACCAATTTAGTTACTGTTGCTACACCTCCAACAATACCAGTGGCAGATTTACCATCAAAATAGATAAAAGCAGGTTATTATTTTTGCACATGAATGGGAATGTAATGTAGTCGACAGCAACATTTGCCATTTTTGGAGGGTAAGGGAAAGACTGCCATCCGCTGCTAAACTAACACAAAACACCACACAGTGGATAAGATTATAGATTATATTTATAAGAAGACAAAATGTAGTATGGTATGCAGTCAGACATAAAGGTAGGCTGACGTTATGGCTTTCACTTTGGAAGATACCGCTTGATTAATTATGCATGATTGTCCGACGTTTTGTTAGCATTCAGTTAGCATACCATTAGCTAGTTTACCTTGGCCTGGATGATGCATTTGACTTGTAGATCTGAAGGTCCTGTACCCACACGTTTGTAAATTGCCGTACTTAATACATTTATGATGAAACAGACATCCGTGGCTCAGGACGCAGAGCAAGTCAACTAAATGGAAAATCAACGGTTCAATCCCCAACTCCTCCAGTCCTCATGTAGAAGTGTCCTTGGACAAGATACTGAACCCCAAATAGCTCCCAAAGGCAAAGCCATCAGTGTGTGTGAATGAGCATTAGATTATATGGCGCTGGGTTCCACACAGTGCATGTTCCAGTCCTGACTTTTCCCAACTGCACCTGTCAGCATAACGCCTGCTATTGTTGTTGTTGAAGGGACACTATTTACTCACTGCCCCTTTCAGTTGCATTAATGTTAGATGGGTCACCTAACTTGAGCAGGTTTTAGGTTTATAAAAGTAGATTTTCATACATATGTAAATAAATGGAAACCATTGGCTGCCTGAAAGTTACAACAACAAAACAATCTGAAATACCACAGCATACTAGTCTGCATTAAAAGTATAAGATTAATACTAATACAGGTCTGGTCTTCTAAACCAGTTTTGTTTTATCATCATAATGTGCCCAATGTAATTGTATGAGTGATCTGTTTCAAAGCAAAGCTAACCTGAAATGTAATTGTTGACAGGACAATGGCTGAGGGTCACCAAGTCTGTCGGCAGCGCTCTCGAAGCCTCGCTGGGTCTCTGAGTCGCTCCGCCGACTGGACGGAGGAGCTTGAGAGAAGGATGAGGAGCAGAGAGGAGGATGGAGGAGAATATCTGGTGGGCTACAGAGGAGGAGGCAGCCAACCCCTCTGTGCTACCAGAAGATCCTCCTGTGGACAGGTTTCTACCTGCAGCTTTCAGGACATCTTCACAGGTGAGCACGGAGCGCTCTCAGCTTCAATTCAGTCCGCAATTCTTTTTTCCTGGAGGCAAGAAGAAAGCATTGAGCTAAATGTAACATGTGCGCATAGGAGGACACACAAATATGTTCGATGCTTTTAACCTGGATGTCTTCTGATTCTTCAGCTAGAAGTCAGCATATACAGAATGACACCTTCAGTAGTTTTGGAGCAGCTGAACGATCTCTTGTAGTTGATTCTTACAGTAACACTGTTTCTACACCTGTAGGTCAGTGAAAACATTATTCAATAAAAAATCAATTCATGTCAGGCTCTCTGCCCACACTAAAAGGTATTTTTAGTTGGAAACAAGATCAACCTTTTTTTGCATCGATCTACGTCTGCTCCTCTGCTGTTTTATCTATGTTCGATGTCATCAGCTACAGACATTTATACTCACGTAAGAAACCAGATTACTGTGAACAATCAGGTCAGAACTCTGAGAACACGTGCACCGCGATAGTCTGATGACACTGACACCGCAGTTCACATGCAGTTGGTCAGTTGTCATATTTCACTTTCGCTCTGCCATACTGCTGCCACATTTATACTACGTTTCTGGGATTCCAGGCAGCTTTCAGTAGTGTTACAATGTTATAGGACTGCAATGCTAAATCACTGGTGTCCTCTTTTGAATGTGTATGCATGTGTATGAGAAGCCAGGGGTGAGGGTTGGGGGTTAGGGTTAGGGTGAGCCAGGGTTCCATCACTTGACAAGGTGATTAAAGAAACACAATTTGCCCAGCTAGATTTCTGCTTGAGAAAGTTGCTTTCTTGGCCATGTGTATGTCTAACCTCAGTCTCTATTTCGCTTTTCTATACATGTGAGCATGTACAAGACGGAATAATTCCATCCAAAGTCCAACTGAAACTGAAGTTGACACAAAGTAACCTCTAGGTCCAGCATTAGTTCAGTCTTCTGCTGTGCTGTCAGTAACACGTACTGCAGTGCATGTAAACATCTCTAATTATTTGTCTAACCTGTTTTTATTCATCTGGGAGTTCAGCAAATTGCTCTGTAAAATGCAATAGATTTTGTGGTTCCCAAGTTCTCACACGTGTACTACATGTCACATAAGCCTTTGTTTCATCAATGTCTGTCCAGGTCGAACTCTTCTGGAAAAGCTGTTCCTGCAGCAGCAGCAGCAGGAGGAGCCGGAGGAGGCTGAGAGGCTCTGCTCCAGGATCTTGGCCATGGGTCTCCTGCTGCCTTTCGCTGACTGCTTCAGAGAGCAGCTGGGAGGCAGTACCAGCCACATCACCTCCACAGCATCAGCCAAGTTTGATGTAGGTAGTCACACTTCAGACACCTTTCCCCAGTGCTGTAGTTAGGTTATGTTTGTTGTGAGTTGTTCTTATATTTATATAATATTATAGTTATTGTTCTAAATGGACACCTCTTCACAATGATATGGGACTTGTGTTTGAAATGTATTAGCATTTTATAGGTACTTTACGACACTCAGAGTCTGGGACGGGATTGACTGAACGTGGCTCTTACTTCTGACGCCACAAGTAAAATGGAGGTGGCAGAGCAGAAATATCGCGGCTAGCAGTGCTAGTAGTGCCAGCAGTGGTTACAGTGCAAACAATAGCAACAGTGCTAACAGTGTCAACCTGGGGGGAGCCGGAGGGTGGCCGTTGCGTTTCTATGAGTTATCATCGGTTCAGTTAGCTAGCCAGGGGCAGACACACACACACACACACACACAGGGACTCACATTCACTAACATGCACGGTTAGTGCCCGGCTACCAAAACAAAGAACAGAGAAGCTTGTATTGCAACACACAGAGGGAGGGTGACTTCAGTCTCTGCTCAGAACGACTTTACTCCTCTATATCTTTAGATAGCAAATAATTGTTTGTTGCTATATTAATGCTCTGAATGTCAGAACCTTTAAACATAGCATCATAATGCAATGTTTATAATGTCCTGTCTTTGTCTTGGGTCACAAGCAAATCTGTGGATTCTCTCACAAATCCATGCATTAGCAAAGGAAATTCTTTATTATTGTCACACATGTACACTGCACAGACAGTGACATTTAGACTAGTCTTAGTATTAGGAGCAATAGGCAGCTATTATATATGCAGCAACCGGGTACGGTGTCTTGCTCAGGGGCAGCACAGCAGTGCAAACACTTCTCCAGTACCAGTACCACACTCCGTACTTGGTCCCATCGGGACTTGACCCTCCAGTTCCCAAGCCAAGTCCCTACTGACAGAGCTACTGCCACAACAAACAAAGAGTCACAGCGGCACAAAACCGACCGGGCCCGAGATGATGTGAGATGTGATGAGATATTTGTTACACATTTTCCAAGATCAGCTCAAATTTATACATCGCATTTGTCAGTAACTTTTTTTAAAATCAATATCCAGATTCTGTTTCCATACCTGTAAGAATTTTTCCCATGCACATTTATCGTATCTAAAACATCTGGAAGTCTATATACAGTCACTTCTGATTATATCTAATGTATCAGCATCTCTGGCACAAATCAATTTTTTTTCCTATCATGGTTACAGAGTTGATTGATTGACATGAGTGTCAGTCAGCGGTGGAGGAAGTACACAAACATTTTACTTAAACAAAAAAAATGTAGTCTTATAAAAGTTGAAGGACCTCATTAACCTTCCTAAAAGTAAGTAAGTACTGGCTTTTAAATATACTAACACTTGTCGAAAGTATTCCCTAATTTAATATGGCTTTAACTGTACCTAACATATTACATTTTGTTTCATAACATTTTTTTTACAGGTTTTGCCATTGTAATTAAGTTAGGTTATTGTCCTTATTGTGTTTACCCTATGTTGTATTTAACCAAAACCATTGAATATTGACTGTACTGACTGCAGTAAACACATACAAGTCAAACTTTTCTGCCTGAAAAACGGGCAGTAAACACAGCACCTGCACTATGACAACACGGCAGTACACACTAATCCTAACACAGGAGTTCAACAGAACGTTCTTACAC
The DNA here is from genome assembly GCA_943590825.1 of Bovichtus diacanthus. Taxonomy (NCBI): domain Eukaryota; kingdom Metazoa; phylum Chordata; class Actinopteri; order Perciformes; family Bovichtidae; genus Bovichtus; species Bovichtus diacanthus. The sequence continues at coordinate 5,344,367 of CALSBV010011050.1, read as the reverse complement.
AAGATTGGTTTGGTTCAACATGAGCATGTCGAGGAGTGTTGAACATCTGATTTTTAAATTCCATTGATGTTTCGGAGACAGGAAGTTTATACCATTTCATAACACTGGCGCGGCTTGTAATGCGCCATCTTATAGAGCATCTTTGATGTTTGTTTTCATCTGAAAAAACAAACAGCAGCCTCACTGTAAAGTGGAACACAAGCAGTGTAACATGTAGTGGAGTGGAAAGTCTAGATATTTGCTGTAAGAAGTGACATTAGTGGCGTAAAAGTACCCGGGACTAAATCTACTCTACATGAAAAATTAAGCATTTTAAAAGAGTTCCCCCCCCCCCCCAGCATGACCAGCTGTATACATGGGCAGCAGTTAACCAACCGCCTCACTCCCTGGATCCTCTTGAAGGGAAACTACCAGGGCAGTTGAAGGGCCCCTGGCCTCCAGCCAAGCCAGGCGGAGACAACAGGACTGGACTCAAATCCACAGAGGCAGGTAAGATCAACACGTACACCTGGTCTATATATATATACTTATATATACATATACTGTATATATACATATATCACAGGCTGACTGCTTGACAGGCCTGATAATACAGCAAGTATTTCTCAAGTGACGCTGTTATTTTTGTAGTAAGTAAATAATTGGCAAGATGCTGAGATTTATGTGAGTCGTCACCCTTTGGCACGTGGGATCATCATTTTTGACTTGTCTACTTTTGTGTTGTACCCACTTTGTTATGTATTAAAACCTGTTCAGGGGAAACAGTATGTGTTTAGACTGTAGTGGGTGTGACAGTGATGGGAGAGTGGTATCCTAAGTAACCAGTGTTAGCTCTAGTGCAGGTAATAGTGTCTATTACTTCTTGACAAGCAACCTTGTGTCATTGAATAAGTCATAAATCATACAAAACCTTTACACGAGCGATGGTTATATTTCCTGTAATACTTGTCATATACTCTTTTCAAACTCAAAACTATAGTGGAACATACAGTTGGAAACTGATATTAAATGAATATCACCTGTAAGATTTGTGAGTCTTAACTCTCGGTCTGGAATTTACAACCTGCATTTTGTTGTATATGTCTGCCATCAGTGTTTTTCTTTCTGACATTGTAACATGGCATTCAATAGTCTCTCACCCTCTAAAAGAGGAACATAAAGAGGTGAACAATTCTGGGGTTTTGCTGGCAGGAATAGGGGAACATTGTTACGTGTGTCAAAGCCAAGATATAAGTGTTTAAAACTCACTGATGATCTGATCTCAATTCACTTTTATGCAAAGACTCTGACCTTTGCCTTTGTTTCTTCTCCCTTTTTTTAATTTTCCTATCTTCATTTGAATGGGGTTTTCATGTCTTGGCATATTAGAAGACAATCAAGGTGAGTAGTAATCTCTGTATGTTGTGGCAAACGCTATTACATTCACATTGTTGTCAGGCCCCAGGCGAAGGTCATGTAAAGCCCCTTTATGTATGCTGCGTTTGGCTCTTTTACTTTAACAAATGTTGTATTATAAAATTTGCTGCACAAAGAGTAGTTGTCAACTAATCGGAAGATCGGCGGTTTGATTTCCGCAGTGTCCTCGGGCAAGATACTGAACCCCAATATTGATCAGCCATCGGTGTGTGTGTGTGTTTGTGTGCATGTCTGCGTGCGTGTGCGTGTGCGTGAATGAGTATTAGATTAGATGATGAGCACTTTGGCACCTTATATGGCAGCCCTGCCCTCAGTGTGTGCGTGTGTGCGTGCGTATGTGCGTGTGTGTGTGTGTGTGTGAATGAGTATTAGATTAGATGATGAGCAGTTTGGCACCTTGTGTGGCGGCCCTGCCCTCAGTGTAGGAATGTGTGTGTGAATGCTAAAATGGTGACGTGCAGTGTAAGAGCGCTTTGAGTGGTCAGAGTATTAGAAAGGTGCTTTATAAATGCAAGTCCAATCAGTGAAACAAGCATTTGTGTTTTCACTCGCAATGAGCTCCACTACGATAGAGCCCATTTGTTCATCATGCATTTTTTGTTTTGTCTCATCTTAAGTCTGTATTTGTGAGTATACAACAATAATAATCCTCAATAAGGAAAGATGCTTTAGAATGACTCACAGAAAGACATGTAACCCTTACTGCATGCTCCCTGGAGTTTAAAAGCACAAAATAACTACATTGTTCTTTTTTTTTGTTTTTGTTTTTTGTGATTTCAGTGTAGTAATGTTCTATCCTGTTTACCAATGAATAGAAAACACTGCAGCCAGCAGATGGTTTGTATTCCAGTTAATCACCAGCAGCTAAATGGCCTACACGTCATGTGACAACGGGAAGCATACAAAAATATGGAAATATAACGGTTTTAAAAATTCCAAGCTTGACATTTGAACTTAAAAGTGTCAACAAATATTGTTCTTCAACTTGAATCTATTAACTTAGAACTGATCAGGTTGCTCAAACAGGAATTCAGTGCAGGCCGTCATTGTGTTATCTGTCGTTTTGGTTTTCTTCTCCCTGTTCAGTCTTCTTGAACTTTACATAAAAAAACTGATTTTGTGAACCGAACACGAGATACAGAAGAATGAAACTCTACTTCTTAAGTACAAGGTGTTTTATTCTTCAGATTTGCAGACAAGCATAATACAGCTCAGGAAATCCGGATTCATAATATGTGGATTCAGAATGAAGATGAAAGAAAACTTTTTCTGGTTCAATATATTTAACCTCTCATGCTTCGCTCCTCCTTAATAATAAAAAACAACATCACTGAGAGTGTCTGATTTGCTTTGAATTATAAACAGGATGCTTATATTGTATGCCATTACAGTTTCACTCACGAGGAGGCGCTATTACAGAAGGAAACTACACTACATCTGAAACTCTTGCCAACGTGTAGTCCAGTGTAGTTACTCATACCTACACTCTGGTATCCATAGGTCCAGAGGATCTCCTGCCTCTCTTTATATACTTACAGTACCTTCTAAACATCTGTGCTTCATATTCTCTTATGATTCAAATAATCACATAGTTTATGCATGTATTTTGTAAGTAACCCAATTTCCTTCAACATATCCATATGAAATTCATAAATCTATATAAGATGTTCGGTCTGTCAAGCATTAAGCGCGTGCAGCCAATTGTGTTTTTTGCACTACATGTACAGCACAGCAGTGCCACTATTGCATCATACTGTATGTCACAAATCCCACTGTGTTATTGTATCACAGTTGTATTACTGTTTTGAAGAGAAACTTAACACCACCCGAAATCTTGTTTTTGCTGACCTCCCGGGGTTTAACGTCTCACCTTTCGGGAGTGATGGACAGGTGTACTCCAAGACACTGTGACAGTTGTTGAGTTTTCTTATGGGTGAAACAAAGCCACAGCCAACTATCCCCCGCAGCGATGGTGTGGTCAGAAAGTGTCGAGGCAGACTTGAAACTTTCCAGCAAACATCTGATTTCAATGTGGTGTTAATACAATCTAGAGATAATTAACTCAAGCAGATATTCAAAGTCACTAATTACAATTGCAATTGATATTGTTAGAGTAAAAAAAGACAGATGAGTCAAAGGTCCATCAGTCACTCACAATGTGATTGCAGATTGATACGTTCCGACAGAAGACATATGTGCCAGGTATAAGTGTTCCTGTTATTCTGTATTGTGCTGACCTGCTGATGTGTCTCTCTGTTCAGAACACCATGCAGCCATCTTGGGTTTGACGCAACAACAGAAGGAGAGCCATGAGGTCAGTCACTTTACTTTTCTCTACATAAAGCTGAGGGTGACATTTCTTCAAGACAAATGTTAATTCTGTACAGTGTTGTGTGAAAGTTTTTACAAACCTTGAGATCTTCCAGCAGGATCCTAAAAGAAAACTATTCTCTAGTTTTCTTTGTCTGAGATGTATACAGTATGTTCTGTTGCACTGCAGTAGGAGAAGTCGTAATGGACTGGAGGGAGTGTGGAATACATAGTTCAGTTATAAATGGCTTAAAGTTTCAATAAGCAACACTTTGTTGAGAAGCACATGGGAGCACTCGACTGAATTACGGCCTGTCTACTATGTTATGTCATTGCATGATTCTGTTTTATTTTCTATGTTTTATTATTATTAATATGATCCACTTCCTATTCCTTGACCATATGTAAAGACTCAGTCCACATCAGATTGTGGGAGGGGGAAAGCATAGCTGCACTGGCCTCTGCTCTGTGGGTTGAGAGGTTGAAAGGCATGTCTGCTGCCCCCCTGACCACACCCATCACAGCTCCCCCACATGTGACGTAGCGTTGTACAATACTGCTTCGGTGCATCACTGCTGCTGCACAGGGACGTGGCAGGGCAAACCAGGTTAAAAGACTTGGGGAAGTTACTTCCTAAACAACACTGGTAGTCTACAGTCATGCTAGTGGCTCTGTGAGGCTGCACTAAAAGCTAATCACTAAGGTCAGCATGCTAACATGCTCCAACTGACAACATTAACATGTTGATTTTAAGCCGATGAATTCCATACCCTGTTCACCATCGTAGTTAAGCATGTTAGCATGCTAACATTTGCTAACACAACCCATTAGGATTGATCTTCTGGGATTGTATGGGATTTCATAGAAATGTATTCAATAGTTGTTGAGATATTTCAGTCTGGACCAAAGAGGTGGACCAGCTGACTGACTTTGTCATCCCTAAAAATAATCACATGGTTTTAAACTGTGTGAACAACTATCTGAAGATATCCTAATCACTCTGTATTGAACAACTTTCCCTCATCTTGATTTGGCATAAATCTATCCTGGTGATGTATAACTTTATTGAACAAAGAGCTAAACATGTTTTTGTATAATTGTATATTTTAGCGGTGATCGGATTGGCTGTAAATATTTTACAGGCATTTTTCTTGTATAATCTGTATTTGTAGAAGCATAAGAGACTGAAAATTGGGCAAAAAGAACCCCCTATTATGGTTCCAATAATACTCTGACTTGTCACACATTCAGTAGATATAAACAGCTACAGACATACAGACCAGTGCTGTATACTGGTCAAAGGAAAATTACATTGTTGTCAAAACACAATTAATTTACAAGGACATATTAAGTGTATGGACAATCAATGCTCATACATGAATATATAACCTGATATACCCAATCAACAGTCTGTTGTGATATTCTCAAAGCAGATCTTGTATTTACATAAAACACTTGTACATTTTTTACTTTATTTTCACATTAAGACTTTTTCCGTAAGTCGTACATTCAGTAATTAATTCTAGTAATACTATGATGTTTTAACAATATACAATAACTTTGTTTTCTACTTTAACTTTCAACTCTTTTCTCAAACAAATATGAGTTTATTGTCAAGATCTTAATTATTTTTTCCCTACAAAAGTAGCCCTAGTAGCACTATGTCGTGGGTTTGTGTTAGCTAAATATTCATCCCACATGTTTCTATAGCATACGTATGTATCCTCAGTGGCTTAGTCCCATGGGGTCAATGTTTATTTCTGAGAGGTGAATTTATCAGTGACAATTAACTTGATTTCAGTTTTTTTTCTGAGGGAGTGATTCTTCATTTGCCTTCATTTGGTCCTCTCTTATTTGCAGGAGGAATGTGTCCTTCCTTCAGCAAAACTGAAGGCAAAACACGTCAATGTCATCCAACAGCTGGAACAAACCATCGAGGATCTCAGGACTAAGATTGCTGAGCTGGAGCAACAGCCTCCCCTGCTGGACACGGCCGGTATGAAACCCCCCACCTCCACCACAGACAGGGAGTGTGGAGGAGAGGAGGGTGTGCTGAGGGTTGTGTGTGACGCTCACCTGCAGACTGAAACAGCTCCTGCTCTGGGCTGCCTGGAGGCCAAGTCGGTGCAGACCTCGCCCATGGACGACAGCTTTAAGTTCAAAGTGCCTTGCAGTGAGCCGGGTGGAGAGAAAGGCTTCCTGCAGCCTCCACCCAAGCAGGATGGCTTCCAGTGTTCATGTCAGCTGCAGCCTCCACCTCCTCCTCCTCCTCCACCTCCCCTTCCAGGAGGAGCAGTACCTCCTCATCCTTTACCAGGACAGATTGTGGCACCTCCGCCTCCACCACCTCCTCCTCCACCATTACCAGGAGGATCAATGCCAGCTCTTCCACCTCCACCTCCATTACCTTTTGGTTCAGCAGTTCCTCCACCCCCACCTCCCCCTCCACTTCCTGGTGGTATTGCTCCACCTCCACCCCCTCCTCCTCCTCTCCCTGGTGGTATTGCTCCACCCCCACCCCCTCCTCCTCCTCT
>CALSBV010011050.1:5307628-5318463 GCA_943590825.1 Bovichtus diacanthus | reverse complement strand
TGTGTGTGTGTGTGTGTGTGTGTGTGTGTGTGTGTGTGTGTGTGTGCGTGTGTGTGTGAATTTTCTCATCCACTGGTTGATCACGTATTTGTGTTTGAAAGCTATATGATGGAGGACATGTGTGGTGCATTAAATTGCAGCTTGTCTATTTTGTTGCAGAATTGATGACTTCAAGGTAAAACATTGTTTTAGATAAGTATTGTGAGACACCTGTTTTGTTTCTTTTCAATGATATAATTTTCTGCTGGCCAGCATGATAGTCTCAATAGGAACTTGACTAAGTTTGAACGGTTTCATGTGCAATAAATGTTTATACATGTATACGAAGAGGATGCATGGAGTCTGGGAGCGGTGTAATTTATGTAAAATAAAGAGAATGAATTCTGCATTATATTGGTTTCATGCATTATTTCATTATGATGAGGTCAGGGATGTGTCTGAAAGGGTGCTGAATAGGCTGGAAGATAAATCAACAAGTAACATTGCTTCTATAGAAATGAGCAATAGGTCTCTTTCTTGTTACCAACAGTAAAAGACTGAAGTGTTTCCCAGAGTCCAGGCAGCTGAAGCCCTGACCTTCCATCCTGGCCTCTTTTCCACTAGCTTCTGTCACAAAAATTGCTCTCCTTCTCCAAGTCATAATTCAGTGAGGATATCATCATCTTCGATGTCCATAGCGGTAAAAACGTCCATAAATCTAAGTAGAAATCATTGTAAAAAGAGGCTCCTTGTAACTCCAGAACTTGAGAATCATCACATATTGAACTTTCCTTCACTGTCACAGTTATCCAAGGATAATTGTCTGTACATTGCAAACATTAGCTGCTAATTTCTTATATCCTTGTTGAGTGCCAATTTGCCAAAAGATGGGGGTTGGGGGTGGGGGGGGAGTCAATGTCAGACTCCTGCTGTATCATTGAATCTCTGAAAAAGTGAAATGTGTTCCTGGGATATACTATCCATTTTCTAAGATAAATGTAAAAGTACTAAAGCCCCTGCCACTCAAACCCCCATAATTGTATCACCTTGAGTAGAAACAAATTTGCCATAAATTCTGGATGAATTAAGACTTTTTTCCGTATAAATAATTGTGCTTACTATAATAAAAGATCTTGTTTGATACTTAAGATTTACCTCTATCTTTCCCACAGGCATTCTCACTCAAACAGAGAATTTAGTGGGGGGCAAAAAACACATTTTATTTTTCAAACGCAGTTGGCTACTTCCTGGTTATTGTAGCCGAGGTCTTGCTCTATCTCTCCCTCACACACTTCAAATTTACTTAAAAAATTGAGCAGTTACAAATCAAAGTTTTACTACATTATGGGTGAAGACGCACGTCTCACTTGTTTCCCGTCACTTTAGTTGTTGTCTGTTCTCACCCTCATAGCTGGTTAGCTGTCCCCGTTGTTACGCTACTGAGAGCAATATTTATGCTTTGTTCGTTAATATTCATGTGGACGTCGATAATAACAGCCTTAATATTGCGTTTATCTCATTATTAGATTCAATTGGATTCAGTCAGAATGTACATGAACCAACTCATTGTTTAAACCACACTCTGGACCTTGTTCTGACATATGGTGTTGAAATTGAACATTTATTAATTTGTCCACAAAATCCTCTCTTATCAGACCATTTTTTAATAACTTTTAAAGTCCTGCTACTGGACTGCAAGCCACTAAGCAAAATATCGTACGCTCGATGTCTATCTGATAGTGCTAAGGATAGTAAGGAAGTGATTCCAGCGACACTTGGTTCATTACCATGTCTCACTATCAATGTAATGGAGGACTCCTGTGATAACTTTTGTCCTTCCCAAATTAATAATTTTGTTGATAGTGCTGCAGCCTCACTGCGAATGACACTCAACTATATCGCTCAAAAAGAAGATAATTAAACAGAGAAAGCAAGCAAGCAAGTGTCTTAACCCCCAAACCCGCAAACTAAAACTAAAGTCAAGAAAACTTGAAATGGCGATCTACCAAATTGGAAGAATCTTGTTTAGTCTGGCTAGATCATTTCAAAACATATAAGAAGGCTCTCCGTAAGGCCAGAGCAGCTTATTACTCTTCATTAATAGAAGAAAATAAGAACAACCCCAGGTTTCTTTTCAGCTCTGTAGCCAGGCTGACAGAGAGCCACAGCTCTACTGAGCCTTCTATTCCTATATCGCTCAGCAGCGACGACTTCATGAGCTTCTTTAACCATAAAATTCTAAATATTAGAGACCAAATTAATCAAATAAATCTCCTCTCCTCAATTGGTAATGATTTAGCTTCTACAACAGGAACCTTAAAAACAACTGTAACACCTGAAATATATCTAGACTGCTTTTCTCCGATCGATCTTAACCAACTAAATTCAACAATTTCGTCATCTAAACCATCAACCTGTCTCTTAGACCCGATTCCAACAAAGTTGGTTAAAGAAGTTTTACCCTTAATTAACTCCTTGTTATTAAATATGATCAACCTGTCTCTATTATCTGGCTATGTACCAGAATCATTTAAAGTAGCTGTAATAAAACCTCTTCTTAAAAAGCCCAGTCTTGATCCAGAGGTTTTAGCCAACTATAGACCGATATCTAACCTTCCATTTCTCTCTAAAATTCTTGAGAAAACAGTTGTGTGATTTTCTACATAACAATACTTTATTTGAGGTTTTTCAATCTGGATTTAGAGTTCATCATAGCACAGAGACGGCACTGGTGAAAGTTACCAATGACCTTCTATTGGCATCAGACAAAGGACTTGTCTCTGTTCTTGTCTTGTTAGACCTCAGTGCTGCTTTTGACACTGTTGACCAGGACATTCTGCTGCAGAGACTGGAACATTTCATTGGCATAGCAGGAACCACACTGAGCTTGTTTAAATCCTATTTATCTGAGCAATCTCAATTTGTATGTGTTAACGATGAATCCTCCATGCAAACCAAAGTCAGTCATGGAGTCCCGCAAGGTTATGTACTTGGACCTCTTCTATTCACCTTATATATGCTTCCTTTAGGCAATATTATAAGGAACCACTCCATAAACTTTCATTGTTATGCGGATGATACCCAATTATATCTATCAATCAAGCCAGATGAAACCAATCAATTATCTAAACTTCAAGCATGTCTTAAAGACATAGAAAATTGGATGTCCTGCAACTTTTTGATGTTGAACACCGACAAAACAGAAGTTATCGTACTGGGCCCCAAACGCCTCCGAAACGTATTGTCTAATGACATAGTAACTCTGGATGGCATTAACTTGGCATCCAGTACCACTGTAAGGAATCTCGGCGTTATCTTTGATCTGGATATGTCTTTTAACTCCGACATAAAACAAATTTCAAGATCTGCCTTTTTTCATCTGCATAACATTGCAAAAATAAGGCACATCCTGTCTCAAAAAGATGCAGAAAAACTAGTCCATGCATTTGTTACTTCAAGGCTGGATTACTGCAACTCCTTATTATCTGGTTGTCCCAAAAAATCCCTTAAAACTCTTCAGCTGATTCAAAATGCTGCGGCACGAGTATTGACAAGAACTAGGAAACAAGATCATATTACTCCTGTATTAGCTGCTTTGCACTGGCTCCCGGTAAAATACAGAATAGAATTCAAAATCCTTCTCCTGACCTACAAAGCAATTAATGGTCAGGCTCCAGTTTATCCTAAAAATCTCGAAGTACCTTATAAACAAACTAGAACATTGCACTCCCAGAGTGAAGGGTTACTTGTGGTTCCTAGAGTTTCTGAAAGTACAATGGGAGCCAGAGCCTTCAGCTATCAAGCTCCTCTACTGTGGAACCAGCTCACAGTGTGTGTTCGGGAGGCAGACACCCTCTCCACATTTAAGAGCAGGCCAAAGACTTTCCTCTTTGATAAAGCTTATAGTTAGGGCTGGCTCAGGTTTGCCTTGGACTAGCCCCTAGTTATGCTGCTATAGGCTTAGACTGTCGGGGGACTCACTCCTCTCCTCTCTTCCCTATCTTTCTCGTTCTCCTCCTCTCCCTCTCTATTGATATGCATTCATGTCCCTTAAATGCATGTTACTAACTCACCATCCGGGGCATCATCCCCGGAGTTTTTGTGTCTCTCATCTGGCAGGTTGCCACTATTAAAGATTACTTCGGGACGGCGAATCATGGCTACACCTGTAGCCCTGGTCCTGTCTGACACCAGGAAGCCTTGACATCCCCCTGGATCCACCTTTTTTATATACCATCGTATCATGTTTTCTGTCGCATAGATTGTCCATGCTGTATTTTTAACTATGTTGTTTGTTCTGTACACACGTCACCTATTGCACGTCTGTCCGTCCTGGGAGAGGATCCTCCTCAGTTGCTCTCCCTGAGATTTCTTCCATATTTCCCCCACTAATTGTGGGGTATCTTTTAGGGAGTTTTTCCTTGTGCGATGTGAGGGTCTAAGGACAGAGGGTGTCGTACCTTGTACAGGCTGTAAAGCCCACTGAGACAAATGTATAATTTGTGATATTGGGCTATATAAATAAACTTGATTTGATTTTGTTTACGGTTTCTTCGTGAAATTCGCAACAGTTATCTATAACAACACAAACATAGATAACAAAAGGAAGATCCTCCGTGTTTATGTGCAATCGCCCTCCTCAAAGCTGCCTTCAAATGCTCGCTCTACGCAGGGCTGATAGCGCCGCCGCACACAGGATTTAGGGAGTTTTTCCTTGTGCGATGTGAGGGTCTAAGGACAGAGGGTGTCGTACTTTGTACAGGCTGTAAAGCCCACTGAGACAAATGTATAATTTGTGATATTGGGCTATATAAATAAACTTGATTTGATTTGAGGATTTATCGCTCTCTTGCGCATGTAGGCAGTATTAGCAGTATTAGCAGTAGTGGCATTATACAATGTGGAATTTAAGCAAACAACAGATGCTAGCATAGACGACAAGATCAGCAACGCCTGTAATCCGTTACCCATGTTAAATGAACCGCTGGTAGTCAAGGCTGATGTTTGTTTTGTCATGTGATGTGTGTGGTGTGATGAATCAGGGAAGGACACGTCGAGGCTGATAAGACCCAATCAAGAAGCAAACGTCATCTTGTTCAAAGTTCTCCGTTTCTGTCCGTGTGACCAGCTGTTTGCTGTAGCAGCTGAATCATTTCATCTGCAACCAAACAGAGGAAGGTTTGCACTTCGTGCAATGTAAGAAGTAGTTCACGGCGGAGTTTTGCCAGCTGCTTTTGGTTTTAAATCTCCGTAGAAAAAAAGAACGTGATCGCTGTTGACAGTAGTGAAGAAGTACCAGGTACCAGGTAATATGTCTAGTGGAAGACCAACAAAGAGAGATTAGAGTAGAGTGGAGTAGAGCCGTACCATGCAGTGCCATATTAGTACATGGTAATCAGTTTCCGCTGTATTGCAGTGTGTGTAGAGTCCAGAGGGGCGCTTGTCTATTCTGTGGACTGTTTGATTTAGTCCTGTGTGTCCTATTCTCACACGGGTAATGACCATCTCTTCCCTTGGGCTCCTGCTCCGCATTCACACCTACATCTACATGTTTCTGAATGCTGTAAAGATGTCTTCCTGTGTCATGTCCCAGTATTCTCTCCAGGTTTTTAGGTATAAAGTCCTTTATGATAGTTTTAACCTCTGCTTGACTTCACCACTTTGGTGTGTCAGTTAACTGTCGTTTTAGTGATTGTTCAGCCAATATTTCTATTTCCTCATTTCCTTCCACCCTACATGAGCAGGAACCCAGAGGAAGGACATTTCCAATCCCCTACCAGTCCATTCTCTCTCATTCCACTCACATGAATAGTTAAATAGTTGACAAGGTTGACAAGTAACATACATTGTTTTCCTTAACTTGTTTATACAACAATCATTCTCCATTTACGTTAACATAAATATTGTACATTCAAAATAAACAAATTATTTGTATTATTACCATTCAGTATTTTTCTAAATTAGCTGTCATTCCATCACATCATTTATCCAGTCGATTCTCAGAACCTGTTCATACACCACATACTGTATATGGACTTCTGTTGAGGCATGCTCTCTCTCAGCACATACAAAGTTAAAAAGGCATCCACTAGAGAGCTATGCTATTAAACTTAGACTTAAAGCCAAAGCTGGAAGAAAGCTAATAAGAGAAGCAAATAAAAACTGTTGAAAATACTTTTGTAGTAAATTAGGTCCTTAAACATCCAAAAAAGATCCAAACTTTCCAAAAAGTCCATAGTTCAAATGATGTAAGAGAAGGAAAGAGGAGAAGGAGAGGGGAAATAGTAGACAAACACAATTACAAATTAATTGGGATAATTCTGGTGATTACAATGTGTTTTTAACATTAGAGGAATTAAAAAGAGCTATAAATAAGGGTGAACATACCACTCCAGGTAGAGACGGATTGGGCTACCAATTATTTGAACGTGCTGGAGACCTGGTGTTAGAAGAAATGCTAGCCCTGAGGAGTGGAAACATGCTGTAATAATCCCATTTCTGAAACCCAGGAAGGAGCCGAATAACCACAGTTAATATAGGCCTATTGTCCTGACCTTTGTATTTTGTGAAATAATACAGCGAATGGTAACAGAAACACTAGTACACAGTACTAGTAGGTGGAATATGGAACACCCCAGGGGCGTGTTATAAGCCCTGTTCTTTGTTAACATTTTAGTTGATGGGATATTTAGTTTGGTATTCAGAGTGGGAAAAGAATAGGGTCTTTAATTATTTTCCGACGATGGAGCCATCTGGAAGCGAGGGAGGAACCTCCAGTCTAAGAAGCTCTGAATAAAGTGAAAGTCAAAATATACCTAAATAAAACTAAATACATGCTGTTTGGATTCAAAAAGAAATGACCAAGTATGAATCTGCAGATGTAAGATAAGAAACTTTAGGTTTCTCGGAATGTGGTTGGATGAAAGGTTTACGTGTACACAGAGAAGATTTGATTAAAGTGTGAAAAAATTATAAATGATCCCAGGTTGTGACAGGGGGGCTGACAGACAGTTAATGATGATGTTTCATAGAGCAATGACTAGATCAGTTATTGATTATGGACATAGGGCTTATGGATCAGCAGATCGCACAGCGATTAAAAAAACTGGATACAGTTAAAGCTAAAGTCTTGAGAATAAGTAATGGCGCCTTTCACACTACTCCAATTCCTGTCTTATTAATGGAATGGGAGAGATGCCCTTGGACAGTAGAGTATATCCACTTGGTTTGAAACTTGATGAAAATAAAAAGACCTGGTGAAACAACACGCTACAACAATGATGACGCGTGCAGACGTTAGCTCAGTTACCCGGTGTTGAGGGTGGAGACACCAGAGGGGATGGCGGTCCTGAGGGAAAAAAGGAATGTTAGTCTAAATGTGCAAAACCAAAAAATGTCCCGCCATCACACATCGTTAACAAAACAAGGTATGTGCTTTCATATAAGCCACTTTGATGCAGAAGGTGTGCAAAACCAAAAATTTTATTTATTTTTATGCTTCTTTTAAAAGAAAAGCATTTCACAGTTTGTCAAGAACAGATCCTCACTCTGCATTTTTCACTGATTGCAAATCATGTGGTTTGTCCAACTTTCTGTGGTTATTTGCACAACAGTGTGATGCTGGCTGCACAAAATGGAACCAGCAGATCTGCCGTGTGTGATCGTGGCTGAGCAGCGTGCAGCGTCGCTCAGTTAGACACTGCAGATGGAAGAGATACCTGCTGCCTTCAGAGGCACTGGTGTAAAGGAAAAGACCTTTAGCACCGGAGAACATGAATGTTGGTATTGTGGAAGAAGAAATCTTTCTTTTGAAGAAACTTCACTCAGGTCCAGTTTGAAGATAGAATCTTAGTTTAGGTTCAGAGACAACACAGATTCTTGTTGATGAGCGTTGCATGCCTGCACAGAGAGCAACAATACAGCACTGTGGTCAGAGCAGTGCAGGTGGATTTATACATAAATAAAGTGTCTGTGGTGAGGAGCTGACAAAGGACGAACACGTGAGAACTGAGTCAGGATGATGCATTTACTCTCTCAGTAGTACTTGAGTCGCTATAGTATGGCAAGGGGTTTTTACATTTATTCCATAGCAGTAATAGCAATTACAGATATCAACAATTGCTTTTTGACTTGTTACAAGTCCAAGGCAACATATCCATGACGTAATTTTTGACTCTTAGCAACTGTTATTAAAGATAATTAATTTCTCACAGATTGAAATTGTTCATTCTCGATATCAAAAATATATTTCTTACAAGGGGAAATGTTCATTGTAGATATCTGTAATTCAGTTACAACTATTCACTCTTACTCTCACTCATATCTATAATTCAGTGTTGTATTTCCAAGTTGACATACCCGTTATGTAATTTTGATTAGTTGCAATTGTATTTATTTGATACCAACCATTAAATCACAAGTTAAAATGTTCATTTTTGATATTGATGTAGGGAAATGTCAATTGTTGATATCTACAATTAAAGTCACATTTCAAATATCATAAATGGAATTATAGATATCTAAACTTAATTAGTGACTAGTTAGAATTAAATTATTAGTATCACAGCTTGGAATCGTAACTAATAAGAATGTAATTTGAGATATCTGAAATACTATTGTGACAGTACAATGAATGTGTAGCAATTATATTTGAGATATCTACAATTATTTTTATAACCAGTCAGAATTTTATTTCAGATATCAAAAAAGACATTTCCACACGTGTAATTGTAGATATCTTCAATAGCATATCCGTAGCATAGATTGATATGCTAATTAGGATGACTGTAGGGAAATGGTAATTTCTGTAAACGTCAGTCGCATTTCCCCAAAAATTAGAACATGTTCAATACCCTGACCACGCTCCCATATCTGAAATAGTTTGTTGATATGTCAGACATATCAGAAATGCAATTATTCAAAATTCCACATTCACAACAGTCCTTTGTGTGTGAAAATACCTGTAATGATTATTGTTACTAGTGAAAAAGGATTTTGTGATATCAGTGTTTAAATTAAAGATATCTGTAAATCATTTCTCGCAAGTCGAAATGTAATTACTACATATCAAAATATATTTATAACATGTTGAAATTGTTTTACAGGTACCTTAAATGAACCTTATAACTAGTAAAGGATGTTGAAAGGAAACCTGCTAGCTATTATAGTGAATAGATTAAGAACAGCCCAAACTCACTTTACCATCAGTCTACATTTGTCAGGAAGTCAGTGAAGCCCTCATCATGCAGCTTCTTCAGTGTGTTACCACTCAAGGAGTGCAGCAAAGTTAACTGCAACTAATGGTGGCCATCAATGACAAGCCTCACTTTCTTTTCAGTTGAAATTCACTTGTAGAGAAGTGAATAAGAGTCGTGTTTTCTGCAACAACCAGCGCTGAATTCGCCGTGGCAACAAAGCAGTTTGTTCATTTTTATTAATTTGAGGAAAGTTATGAAGGAGGTTTGTTATTTATTAAGCACAACAATGCAAACCACAAGGATGTGTCCACTTCCACTCCCCACACTCTCTCTTTGTAAGACAAGTCAGTCACACATTTCAAACCACACATCACAACACTGACTTAAGATAAGATAAGATAGAACTTTATTTATCCCGAGGGAAATTGTTGTGCAACAGTTGCAATACACAGGAGGAGACAGTATAAGATTCTCAAATGTACAAATAGTGAAAAATGGTTTATGCAAATATATACTGTACATAGAAAAATTTAAAGATAAGATGAGATGAGATGGGGTAAGGTGCTATATTCAACAAGATGAGGTAAGGTGAATACATAAAAAACATAAACATAAAAAATATAAATTACCAAACCAAACTAAGTATGAAGAGGGAAGTAAGCTACATATGAACCTAAATATAAAGAATGAAGAATATGAAGAATATGAAGAATATGAAGAATATGCAGAATATGAAGAATATGAAGAGAGAGAGAGAGAGAGAGAGAAAGAGAGAGAGAGAGAGAGAGAAAGAGAGAGCGAGATAGAGAGAGAGGACCTCAGGTCACTGCGTCTCCTCTTTCCATCCCACGACTTGAGGTGGATGCGTTGTAAAGTCACAGGGACTTCCGTAAATTGACACAGAGTTTCTGTATTTCTTTGAGTTTGCTCAGCTTCTACATCTTTACAGAGGGTGCTCATGGCAACCAGAACGTTGTCTCTGTAAAATGAAGTTGCTGTTCTGTTTCTGCACTTGACTGCCACAAACCCAGCACCAGATGTTTCTGATCTCCTAACCTAAAGGAAACTAAACCATAACTGCATGCTACTGGAGATGTGATTGGGGTAAACTGACCGTTTAATATAAGATATGATTTTCTTCAGGTCTGCTTGGATAACGGGCGGGAGGATTTCACGTTGACAGCATTCTATCCTTCTATAAGGAAACAGCTACCACAAGGTGGAGCTGCTCTTTGGTCTTATTCTGGACACACGGTGGCCATTCTGCGGAGGTCATCAAAGACCGAAGGGGAGAAGAATCCATACAGTGATAGATCAACCAGCTGTTGTCATGTCAAGCCAGGTGCATTTATGTTCATTAGAGATAAGTTGTATCGGTTTCCAGCCATCAATAGGAAACACAATTATTATACTTTTCATATTGATAAACTTTGCAGGTGAGATGCTATGGCATGACAATGAAATCCAGTAAACGTTACATTGATCCCATGTGCTAAAAGAAAAAGAATTACAGGGAATAGTACTTACTGCTGATACTTAAACTACATGAAGCTTTTTTCCTTTTTCTGTATTTTTACTGAAACGGGCCCTGTGGAGTTTTGAAGAGGTATGTACACACACACACACACACACACACACACACACACACACACACACACA
>CALSBV010011050.1:5286713-5307618 GCA_943590825.1 Bovichtus diacanthus | reverse complement strand
ACACACACACACACACACACACACACACACACACACACACACACACAATGTGTATCCTGTGTGTGTGTATGCTTGAGGTCTAAAACATGTCGAGTGCATTTCCTTCCTCATAAAAGAGTATTTTAAATCCAACACGGTTCACATCAATCTTAACTAGCGAACACTTTTCTTCTTCTCTGTCTTTGCTGAAGATTTTAGTTGTTACCAGCGAAGATACACAAAACAGGGACCCACTCATAGAACATTGTGGAGTTGTATTTTTTATGAGAAGAAGAAAAAAGAGCGGTAGAGAGAGATGTTCAAACCCTGCTTACTATCTCACCTCCGCACAGCTGGCCAATCACTGTGTGGCTTTGAATGTCGAATTGTTGTGTTCTGAAGCTGATCAACCATCCGATAAGTTCTTATGGTGGAGTATACTGGCAGCTTTAATGTGGCTCGCACATCCACACTGTATACTTAGTTTGAAGAACGTTAAGCCGGTATTAACAGATAAGAAGCAAACAGGAAAGTAGGGCATCAGTCACACATTCCTAATTACTATTCTAATACTTTTCTTCATGCGAAACCATTATATTATAAAGCCAGCAATTCATCATGACAGAAATCTTTATTGTGCATTCAAGTCTATGTACTGCTGTTGCTGTGGTCATCGACTACATTTAACTTTCTCTCAAAGTGCACTGTTTGACACAGGTCACAGTGCACAATAGATACTCAGCAATGGAGAAAGGCACACACGTGGTAAGATCTTTGATTTGTGTGGACCGAGAAGATACAACACATCGGATGGCAAGTTTTATCTGCCTCTTGGACAATGTGCTTGACAAGGTTGCAAAGCTGCATTCATTGATTTTCCAGGTGTGCAGGCAATACAACCAAAACAATGAGGTAAAGGAGGCTTAACAGCTCTGAAAAGCTGAGATGGACTTTAAAGTTGGGTGAAAAGTCTACTTGAGTTTTTGTGTGTGACACCTGTCACATAACATGTAATAACATATAATAACAAATAATAATTTAATTCATAGTTAGTCAGTTCACCTAAATCCCAAAATGAGCATATTTTTACTCTAACAATTAGTAATAGTGAGCCATACATATAGTTTGGGTGATACATAAAATAGGAAATAATTAAATAAATATTAAATTAAATAAAAAAATCTAAATAATAAAAATGTAAAAACCTATGGAATTTAATATCTGCTGCTGAATTTAATATCTGCTGCTGAAAGTACTGAATAATTTACTATCAATATCTCTTTCAAGGGAGAAAGGCTATTCTTTTACTGTACATGGTTCTGTGGAGGGGCCCACAGAAAATGTCTGTAATAATAATTTTAAAATCATCATCAGACCAAATCAAATAGGGATTCTACAAATATTAATGGTTGAATAAATAGGCTGAGAGATTGTGCTTTCCATATTTAAAAAAAATCATAGCATTTAGCAGGTGCTCCAAGTAGAGTTAAATTATTGTTGGTGTTACAACAATTAACTGAATTACACAGCATTACAAACTAATTCATGTTTGCAAATCCATAGGCTATACTGTCTTGGCAAATAGTTAGAACAGTATCTTTATGTATTTCTAACATTGTCTATGCATATGGTTAAAGAGACTCCTAATCAAATAGTCAACTCTATGGCAGTGTCACAGACTAATGCTCAACCAACACATAAAGGGGCAGAGAGAAAGAGGAAGGCAAGCAGAGGCAGAGTACACTGACATCTTCAAGTCGAATTACTCACTGAAGACTACACATATAGCTGGTGTGAAACATTGTCAGTGCACACTGCTACTATGTTACAATGTAGGGTGATGAGGTAAGAGGAGTGTGAGCTTCACATCCGCCATTATTTTACGTCTGTGTGTGCGTGTATGTATGAGAGGGACAGAGGGAGAGAGACATGATTTAGTATTGAGTTAAGAGTATGAGAGTTGAAAAATAAATAATTCCTTATCGGCGATGAACAAAGCCATATCAGCCTACATGTAACGCAGTCAAAAGGAAATGGCGTATATCCGCCATTGCTGCTCATTGCTTCTTCTTCCACCTAGGACACACACACACACACACACAAACACACGCACACGCGCGCGCACACACACACACACACACAGGCAACGAATGGACGTAGGGCTCATGCTGCGAAAACACCATCAGGTTGTTATGGTCGTCTCGTAAAATAGAATATATTTCGACTTCAGTGAAAGTTGTTTTAACTGTGTTTTCTACGAAAAAATGTCCTTCACGGCACTAGTTTGGTATTTGACAAGCAATACATATTCATCCGCTTCTACATGAGTGTCAAGAGCACATCAGTACCCGGATGGACTGTCATGGCCGCCGTCGCTGTGGATCCATAGAGAGGAGAGAAGGAAGGCAAATGTTTCTGCTGTGTTTTTTCTACATTAACCTCCTTTTCATAATGTCGGACGTTGACGGGACGCCGCCTGAACTTCCATCGAGTTCATAGTAAGAAATAACAGATTTTCTGTAACTTTAAATATCTTCGCGTGGGTGGGGGCTTTATTTTGGTGTAAAATAACTGATTATTAAACTCCACAGACACCAACATTATCGCAAAGTGGCTCACATATTTTCCATGTATCGAGGTATACATTGCCACAGTGCAATAACATCGCAGCGTACATTGTGGAGTCCTTTGTTGCTTTCTGTCTACAGCCTTTAATTCTCCCACTGATGCAGCGTTCCCTCGCGTTTCCTAAACTTAAGCGACTGTGGAGCAAGTCACTCGAAGAAGTGAACATACATTACATTTAAAGAAATATGTCGAATTGTAAGGTCAAGCCTGAGATTCACACGTTTGCCACATGTTGTACTTGTACCTGTGTTATGTGACTGAGGCTGAGTGCAATTGCAGTTATGAAACGATGCAACTTTTCCTCTCATCTCCAAGCTTCATTTATTTCTATTCCATGTAGATGGCGTGGGGCAAGAGTAGCCTACCTGTTTGCACCCCAGGTATTCACTGAAGTCCTGCTCAGTTTGATGACACTTATATTAGTTTCATACATCCTGCTTTATTAGAAATAATAACAGCTTAGTAGGCTTGTCTCCCTTTTATAGTTGAGTTTGATTTGGACATTATAATTTCCATCATGTTTTCAAGTAGGCTATGTTGTGGATATACATTGTATAAGTCAGCTTAAGTGTTTGTGAAGAAAATGTTGACAGAAATGAAATTGGCTGAAGGGGCTGGTGCAGATAAGTCATAAAATCATGGCAGCCATTTTTTTCCTCCAACATGGCTTCCTCAGATCCACAGTGTTGACAGCTGACTGATACATATGGAGTTGCACGCTAATGCAGATCCCCTGCTGACTAACATTAATACTTTATAAGTGTACTGTTGAATTGATGTGGTAGTACCTGTAATCTACACTGTTTTTACAGAGCTCACACTGTTACATGTTGCTTATGTAATTAGACCTATTTGCCTCAGGTACATTATGGTATATATGTACAGGAAATATCTTGCGTGCAAAAACATTTCTCTTTTTTGACTTTCAGTTATCGATATGTTGCCTCTATTACTGTGTCATTGTCTGTTCAATGGAATTAATGCTGACTCATTAAGAAAGGTGTGGAAGTTATTATGTGGGGTTCACAACATGAAAACAACACTGCAAACTTTAAATGTCTGCTCAACAAACGGTGTGTTCTTTAAATGGCCATTCAACTCATCTCTTAGATGTTGATTAATCGCTCGGTCACTAAAATGTCTTTACATTGCATGTTCATAAGCCAAAGATATTAAAGGGGAGTGCCACAACTTTTCAACTGTTCTGTCGCCTTGCGTTGATTGTGTCTTGGCCAAAAAGTAACATTTGGACACACTGCAAAGACTACAGACAGGCAAACTAGCACGTGCTTTCTGCGCCTGCGTGAGAGGAAATAACTCTTAATACCAGCAGGCAGCGGTCTGTATTCATCATTAGAAAAAGTAAACCGGAAGACCTACGGCTGTCAATATACAGGCCGTTGTCATGATATACACATTGAAACAAAGCAGCGGTTGACTAATATTTTCACGCCACTCTCACTGAACACTTCATTCAGTATTGTAATGATCAGAGGAGATGAAGATGAAAAGAGCCCGTGTGTGCCCTCTTGACTTTAGTTGTTTGTTTTCCTCACGTCCGTTTCTCTTCTCATGCACTGATTCGCTTAAACTGAGCAGCCAATCAGAGTTATTAATTTTGTAGACGGTCTCCACTGCCGATTTAAGCATGAAGTACAGACAGCGTGAGACACTCCGCAAAAACGGTGTGTCACGGCCTTAAATCTATTTCCAGGTGTCGGAAGTACTTTTATGTAGTAGTATGTGTGTAAAGTAGTAAAGCCTTAAATGTCTCCAGAAGGAGGTGTGAGCAGATGAGATTTCCAAGTGATGTCACTTGAGTTAGCATCGGTTGGGGTTGAATACTCCCAAGTTTGAAAATGAAAAAGAAATCTGAGTTCGAAAGATGTGAGCTCACTAGACCGTTGTGGCTCCTCATCTGTGCTGCAGGCTTGAGGCTCCATACCATATTAGCTGCTACTTGCATAACATGCTGAATCTCTTACCGTCGGCCGTTCGTTGCATTGTGGGTAATGTAGATTTAGACAGAAGAATGTGACGTGGGGTATTAAAAAAAAAAACGTTTCTCCAGTTCTGCGTCCATTGTGAGTCTGACAGGGATTTTAAAAGTGCAGCTCTCTCTGAGTTCTCTTTAGATTACTTTACTTTACTACGTTATCACATCATATCATAAAAAGAAACCAATCCTGACAAATGAGAAGCTTCAGCTATGGAATGTTTTGTAGAATATAATGACTGAAATGAGTAATCAATTTATCAAAAATGTCTGACTGATCGCGTAATCATTTTTTCTGTAATTGCAGCCGTAAAGCCCCTCTCACTTGTAAAGGTGATCTTGTACAATTTGTTTTCATGTTTATGCTCTAATACTACTATGGTTATGAATATGATTGGTGCAAAATAGGCTTAGCTGATCTTGTAATCAGGGAAAAGCAAGACAATAACTTCTGTATGCATCTTTCTGTACGCAACACGCATACATAACACTTTAAAATAACAAGGGCTGCAAGTAAAGATGGCTCACGTATTAATGTTGCTGACTATCTTTTATCAAATGCTTTTAAAGAAAATGTTAAGCCTGTAAAGTATAAGAAATCACAGCAAAACCTAATAACTAAACGGTAGTTTGGCAGTTGATCCTTCTATTGGAGATATTGAATTCAGCAATTTGTTACTTCTCAGTGGAAGTGAAATAAACTGAATTTATTGTCATTAACAGTATGGCAGGTTATTTTTTGGAGGTGATTATATGTTGAACACTTTTCCACGTACCAGTTTGTGCTCGGATCATTTAAAGGTGCCCTCTGGGGTTGTGTTTACATTCAGTGTTACTCCCCACGACACGTGTGTATCTTTGAGCCCTAACAAGTGTGTTGCATGCACACCCTTCCTCATTTTAACATTTGCAAAGACAATTTAGAATTTTTATATGAAAGTATTTAAAATCCTGGATTGTTTACATCCATGTTTACTAGTTTGCAGTCTTCCTCTTCCCTCGACTTTTTGGCACATTTCTGTGTTTCTTGGCTGCTACCGCCACCTTTTAGATCAGTGGAATAGTGCAAAACTATTGGAAGGAATGTGTATCACGTCACACACATGCACATGTGTGCACAAGACAAATATAAAAAGATCTCTGTCCCTCTCATAAAAAACTGCTCTATAAAGCTAGAGGTCAAAAACTCATGAGGGTACCTTTAAGGCCTGATTGCTAGGTGTTCAGAGTCGAAAGAACATTTTTTGCGCACACGGAAATTATATAAAGGTGAAATAATTTGCCAAAGTCCTAGGCATTTCATACAGTTAGTAATGTGTATGTGGACTATAGGTCACTCAGCAGCTTCGAATGTCTGTCGTCTTATTTATGACGTTATAACTCTAAAACATTTTTTTTCCATTATTGAGGTTTAATAAATGTAAGATATGGTGCTGTTAGATGGTAATACAGGTGTATGCCTCGCTTTGTGTAGAGAAAGCGGGAAAACAAACCACATTGAACGTGTTGTTTTTGAACGGCTGAATGCCAACAAATGTAGATTGAAGCATAATATTTGGTGGGATAAACATTTTGGAAATGATTACATTTATCTTTTTTCAATACATGTGAGTATATCAATGTGTCAATATTGATAATTTGGGGTTAAATCATCAAAGAAGCTGTCGGACAAACCAGGGGTTTATTCTCACACACTTTGTTGAACAAAATCTTCTCCACAAATACATTTTCCAAGCCCATGTTTCCATATTTAAATCACACACACAGTTAATAGTATTTAAACAGAAAGTTAAATTGTGCAGTTTGAGAACTAGAAGTTGTAATTTCATGCTTCTGTTTTACAGGCACCGTGGCTACACTGCAAGCTCCTCTTCTTCAGACACGACATTCATGTTTGAGTTTGTCCTAAAGGAGTACAGGTAATAACTGCTTATTAAATGCATTTTTACCATTTATTCCTACCTCAGCAATGAAGCTATATCTTCAGTGTGGGCCTTTAGAATCAGGAAAAACATTTTAAGTGACCTGATCACTGTTTTGTCTCTTATTTGCTTGTTTAGACACTATTTCAATTAACTTCCCCATTTTAATGTCATTCAACAATTATCTTTTGATTATACACTTCATGGTGGTATCTTGCCATGTAGATAGTTTTGATGGTTTTGAGATATATATATATATATATATATATATCTATATATAGAATTTGAAGGTACTCATTCATGTACCGTAGTACCGTCAGGGCTCAAGACTAATGGTGTCCTGTAATAAAAGTTTCAGGATAACCTGTCATAGAGCAAGCTAGCTAACTTTCTCTGTCAAGTAGCCGTCCGTTAGTCAGCAAAAAAAGCTCTACAGCAGGAAATGGCACTTCAAAATAAAAGCTGTGGGTATAAGCCTGTAAGCTATTGCCTGTGTATTTCACGCGGCATTCTCAACCCCTTACGTTATCTGCCCTATCTATTTTGCAAGGGCACCATCGCTGCAACCTGTGCGTAGTGCCGCCGATAGCGGAAGGATAATGTGTGGAGCCAGAACTTTTTCCAGCGCTGTGGAGATAGGTCTGGCTATACGAGACTGGACGTGAGGTGATCAGGCCGAGATATATCACTCTGTGGTGTTTATGGAACTACAGAAACTGTGTACTTGTGATTGGTTACAGAGTGGAGCTTCTTCCATCGCAAACAATCTTTGGCCGAGTGCAGACCCAAGCTACAGGAAGATATTCAGTTACTCCGGCTGTTGCTATTCAACACTGGCTTCGTTTGTCATTTTAAATGTAGAATATGTGGCAGAGCTGTTTTTACTGGCCACGATTGTATAGCCGTTGCTAATGAAGTTGCCAGTCTGTACGTGTCCACACAGTGCTGAGCAGACGTCCAATCAAACAAAGTAACAAAACCCCTGCGTGGGTGGAACATTGCTGAATGGGGGCTCTTCTCCTTGATGCTCTATCTGATACAGTTGGACATTGTTTCAGCACTTGTTTATTTGTTTACTCTTTGCTGGTTAGCTTTGGCTGCATGGTGCAATTGTGTATTACAGTGCAATATAAACTGTAACAGTTGTCAGGTCATGGATCAACTGAAGCGCATACTGGGCTCTGCAGGACACAGTCAGCTATGCTGGTGTTTCAATGAGCTTGTGGACACCTGGTGAAGTAGCTCTCGCGTGTTTCTGTTAAAGTGGTGGTTCTTCACAGTCAGGGTTTTCTTCATTTTTACTTTTATATGTTATATAATGTATAATGTCTTACTCTCAGCAGCAACTGAGCAAGTTTCCAGAAAAGCTACCGGCTCAAAAGAGAGTAATATCATGGGAAGCTTGAAACTTTATTAAGGCAAATGTATATGTAGTCTCCAAATGTTTCTTTTTTCAGTGAGATTTGTACACTGTATTGAAAATCTTAGCATGGGAGCAAGGAACAAGTCTGTGAGAAGTTAATTTGCATGCAAGCAGGGAGGAGAGACTTGGAGTGTTCTGATTGGCAGGATTTGTTTCTCTGATTGAACCTTCAGTGAGCAGGCAGCACACAACCAAGCTATGTGTGTCCCTTCCGCCTTCTCTGACAACACTGTTATGCAGACTAGAGGGATTCTGTTTTGACTACATGTCTTTCAATGTCTTTTATTTTGGCTTTTTTGGTGAGCTGCAGATAAGTGTTTCCTCTAAGTGTGAGGGTCATTAGTGTGGTCTATGTTCTATGTTTTTCAGTTTTGTAAAATAAAATAAACCTGCGCAATGACACTATAACGATATGTTTCGCAATGAACATTATCAATAGCAATAACAAAATAGTTTGATAGAATGTTCGATAGTTTCACTTTAACTCCGGCCTTTAGTTTTACGTTAGCCATCATTGTGTTTTGTAGGCTGTACCGTCCGTGTGCAACTTGATAGTTTGTTTATTGGACTAAGAATGAGAAATGAGAAAACGACCGGCACCTTCGTCCCGCCCAACCTATGATGTTTTGTATAATGCCCCGGGAATCACTGCACTAATCACAATTGAGATTTTGTTTAGTTTGTGGGGTTGGCCAGTTAGGGATTGAAATGTCACATTCTGTACTGTTTCTGCTAACAAAGGTATGCCATGTGAATGTTAACAGTAAGCAGTAATGGTAAAAGTTCAACAAATGAGCCGGCTGATTTTAACATATTGTTCTTTGGCCATGTATTAATTTGTAACTAAATGCCAGTAACTAATTGTTACATGCATTTACAATAAGTGGGATCCTTCTGATTGTACTAATGAAAAACACATTTGTTTACTTCTTTTCCAGACATCTGTTGATTTACAACTATGGAAGAAGACCTCACAATACTGAATGATTCTGCCAAAAACTGCAACATATCAGTAACAGGAGATGAAAAGGAAAAGGTGAAAGACTTTGTATATAAGCATTTCAGAGAAGTGACGGATGGGTCACTCTTCAATAATGCCGAAGAATCTTCCATTAAGGAACATGGGAGTTCCAAGAAAGATAAACAAACTCTCAATAAGTCCCATTGTAAAATTCAGCAGGGGGCTGTTTTCTCTGGAAAGATTCTGAGTTTTGGATGCTCTGTGTGTAAAGATGATTCCACGTATAGCCCCAATGATCTCCTTAAACATTTCCGAGCAGCCCATAAAGGAACTCTTCCTACATACCCTTGTGACCTGTGTGGTTTTGTCACACACGAGTTCCCTGCTCTTCAACGCCATCGGATTGAGCACCGGAATACTCTGGTTACATGTGAGCTCTGCAACAATGATGTTCAGTACTCTCTACTTTTGCTTACCAGACACTACATCATGTGTCACAGTCTAAATGGACAGTTTAACTGTGACTGGTGTGAGTTTACAACTGTGGATGCAGGTACATTCGTCCAGCACATCCATCATCATAATGAAAGTCCTTGGAAGTGTTCAAAATGCAGACATATCAGCTTGAACGAAGAGGGTCACCAGAAGCATATGAAGGCTCACTCGGGTACATTCCCCTTCACTTGTCAGATCTGTGGATATGGTGCATCAAGAAGTGAGTACCTGAAAAAACACACAACAGCTGTTCACAAAGAGCAAGCTGAAAGACGGAATGTATGGAAAGCTTTAGAAGACGGCGCCACTGCAGCAAATTCATCTGCTAGCTTAAAACTTTTGCTGAAAAAGAGTGGTGAATCACAGGAGGCTCAGAGGATATCAAAACTTAACTGTCTTTCTGGGAGTTTACAAAGCCAAAATGGCAGGCTAATCAAACCAGAGATATCCTTTGAGGAGACCCACAACTTTGTGGATGCAAAAAAGGAAAACAAAAATTCAAGCAAAGGCTCTAATAATACAGAGCAGTTATTGCCAGTAATGTTACAGGAATGTGACAACTGTCCAAATTCTGATGCTGCAAGTCACACCAATCCCAATGGATTGACTGTTCTGATGGTTAAGAACAAAATCTCTCTTCCCCCCAACTGTACAACCAAAGTGATGGGATTCAAGATGGTTGATGGCAAAAAGCATTTAGTTCTTAAAGTAATACCAACAGCGAAGCAAGATTCATCCACTCAAAACCATTCTCTGGTTGAAGACGTGGGCTCCTCAGCACCAAATCCTGAGTTGGATAAAACTAAAGTCTCTAATGAGAATGGGGAATGCTCTAATAGCAATAACTTAACATCACATTGTTGTGCTCTTTCACCAAGAAGTGGATCTTGCATGCAGATGGATCAAAATGATATTATGGCAGTTAAAGTAAAGATTGAGGAGGAAGAAACCTCTGTTTGCGACCTCGATTCCACCCCACCTAGAGCTGATTTTGGGGAGCAAACTAATCCTTTACTAAGTAGGTCTTCGACTTGTGCAGATACGTTATACCCCATGACAAATGAGTTGGATCACGCGGGCAGCCAAAGTCACCCAAGTCAAACAAACTGCACAGAAAGAAGTAAGTTTGATAATAACTCAGTCTCTGCCACATTTAACTCTGATGCAACCTACCATAGTGGTCTTCAAATCACTAATCATTCAACAATATGTGCTGGGAAGGTCGCTAGTTTATCTTCACCTTCAAAGGTTGCTCAGGAAACATTGTGTTCAAAACGAGTCTCCAAAGAAACTATTGAAAATTGTGGGGCTTCAGATGAGTTATTAATGACTGAGACAGAAGCAGACAAAGTCATTGAGGAACACGAAGAGAACTCTTCTTTTAAAGCTATAGAAAATGATGACCGATCTTCTCAGGGTACTCCAGAAAAAACTGATAGGGTTAGAACTGAGATTATACATATAAACGGCAAGCAAAGTTTTAAGAAGCATTCGATGTATCCAGCCCCTCCATCAGAGTCAGACCCACCCAGTGCAGGTAGCCGCAGAGAAAGTGCCATGGGCTCAGAAAACTGCACACACAATTCACCAAACCAAGAAGTATTTACTTTTCACAATTATTCCAAGGAAACATTTGGCACTTCGCCTAACACTACCCACAACTTTGACAATATATCCGAACATTCAGTAGACAAAGAAAATATTTGTGAATCAACACAGTTTAGCTTGACATTAGCAGAGTCTCCAGAACAATTCACAGATAGTGTCAATGGAGAAGACTCCACTCAAGAAGAGGTGTCGGATGGTGATATTGAGGTTGATGAGTGCATAGCTAGTGTTGACGATCCTGCCACTGAGGATGAAAATCCTGAGTCAGTGCTCAAAGACTTTAATATTATCAAAATTGAGGACGAGAGCATTCCTATATGTAACAAACAGTCAGAAACAAAGAGTAGTTCAACTTTCTTTGGCAGTTTTGTGGAGGAACATTCAGATGCAATCATTACACAACAACTTAATAAGGAAAGAGTTGGATCTACAAGTAATGATTCTCTAAAACAAACAAAAACGACTCTACGAATTCTTCAATTGCCAGAGGGTAAGCAGTCAGTGCTCCTGAGAACTACTGAGAATCGATTTGCCATGCCGATGCAGGTCAAGGCCACTCCAGGTTTCAAACTGATAAGTAATTCTGCAAATCCTCAGATCAATGTATCTTATATGAAGCCAGGGCTAGAACGATCAAGTATCCCTACTGGAGTAAGCCTTACTACAAACAGCAGGAGAATGGGTGTGTCCGCACCAAAGGCAGGAGCTGCTGAAAAAGGGACAACACTTCTTTCTGCTGTTCAACCAGGTGTTGGCACCACCTCAAATCACTACCTTATCAACAGCCCAGGTTTTAAGGGTCCTGTACTCTTTTCAAGCACACCACATAATGCACCAACAGACAAAACGACAAAGACACAGCAAACGTGCTACTTGGTACAGAGGTCGGTTCCATTTGTTCAGAACCCCAGTGCTCCTGGCCTCAGACTGGCAAGTACACAACTCCCACTGAACTCCCGGCCAGTTCTGGCCATGCCTGTGACCTCTGCAGACAAACCCAGCACTTTGCAGACTGGTCGCCAGGCATTCCTGCTCCGATACATTTCGCCACCCAAATCAGGCCTAATATTGAACAACCAAGAGACAAAGATTGGGACTCAGTGTAGTCAAACCAGTGAAAGTACTGGAAACAAAGTCATATTTAAGATTGTCACTCCTACAGGTAGCCTTCTCACAAGTGGTGCTCCCACCTCAAGCAGTCAGCCTTTGTTTTTGGCCACCAGACCTCAGACCCAGTGTTTTCTGGTGTCCTCAAACAAAACAAATGCTAATTCCTCCAATGGAGTAAAGAAATTGATCCCCATACAAAATACTGCACAGAAAGATGTCAAGGAATCTTGCATGTCACCCTCTCAGATGAATGTAAAGATACAGCTCTGTGAAGCAGAGAAACCTTTCCTAGCTCCAAGGCCAATTCGACCTCCAAGCCAAAGGAAAAGGCGCAGGAAACCATTATTTGACGAGCTTCCAGCAACGGTGCATAAAGCGAGAAGACTATCAAATAAAGTACTGACTGAGAAAGAGACTACTGTGTTATGGAAGCCTGTAGCCAAAGAAGTTGAAAGGATACTCAGGCTTGCCCCGTTCAGTTCTCTACAACAGATCAAATGCCCTCGTAGATACCAACCTGTAGTGGTGCTCAATCATCCAGATGCTGATATTCCCGAAGTGGCCAATATCATGAAGGTAGTAAACAGGCACAAAGGTGCCGTTACTAAGGTCTCTCTGTCTCAGAAAACAATCCAAGCTCTTTCGGAGCTTGGTGTTCTATGGAAGAATTCATCGGCCAAAGGTGCATCGTCTCATAGCGATGATCCAAGACCCCGGCCAGTTCAGAGTTCCGTCAGAGAACGATTCCTCCTGAAACTGAAGTTGAGGAAAAAAAGCAAAAAAAAGTATGAGGTAGTTGACACTCTATCAGGTTGTGGACAAGAGCCTGTGGTGTTTGACTGTTGGTTTTGTGGTCGGCTCTTCAACAGCCAAGAAGACTGGATTGGCCACGGCCAGCGGCACCTCATGGAGGCCACTAGAGACTGGAATAAACTGTTCTGAACGTTTCCCCTCACCTCTAAATGGGATGATATCCTGTCATTTTGAGGTGAAACAAATGGTTGAAGTTGTATATTTTTGAATGACCTCCTTCTATATGTTTGTTTTTAAATTTCTGTTCCTGTAAATACATATTCTGAAGTAAATCATAGTTTATCTTTTCATAGGTGCATTTTCTGGTAAATCATGTTCTGCAAGCGTGATTAATATCATGCATGCAGAGGTCAAATTGAACTGTGAAAATGGTACACTGTAATTAGGAGTTGTGGTAAGAGTGCACGTTTAAGGAGAGGGGACAATAGCAGAAAACGTTGTATGTAGAGCTGGATTAAGTTACTCAGGTGATTTCATATTAATCTGGTTTGTCATTTTTTCTCATAAATGTCAAATAAGCAGAAGCCTAGTTTAAGGGACTTTAGTATCTTCTTGTATTATCCTGCACATGAGGACAGGAAACCTATTTGTATATCTTATCTCTCAAGCTTGTTGACAAATTGCTTTTGTTTAACGCTTGTGATGAAAACATTTTCAAATGGTCCAAATTATTACATTTTGTATGCGGTTTTATTGAAGGGGATATCGTTTTTCTCTATTCTACCTTCAGGGTTAGTTTCCACTTTCCTTGTCAGGATTGTGTTAACCTGTAGCATGCGCTTGTAATAACTAGAGCTGAGATTCTTCACAGTGTCTGCAATCAGTGTTGCACACAGACAGATGGTTATATAAAATAATTTTGCAGAAAAGAGAAATCCTGTGTCTGTGACATGGCTCTCTGTCAGTACTTGCGCTACAGATCAGCCCATTTTACGGCCTATGCAGTTTCCATGCAACAATATTTGTTGTCAGCAGCTCACACTGTTAACTTGTCCTCCTGTTGCGAATCCACATTCGGTTTCCGGGTTTACCGATAAATCTTCAATGTCGCATGAATTGGCTCTCAGATTGTTGCTTTTTTGGGTTTGCATTGTTTGTTTGTTCATTTAAGACAATTGTGGTTCAGGATGATAACATCAAGAGAGACTTTATATAGAAATCTGTCAAACACCAGAAATGTTACAGTCAAGTATTGTCACAGGGCTGGAGATTAAGATTTGGCGTCCACTTCCAAACCTTTGAAGATGCAAAAGTTGACACAACGGCGGCATTCTTTTGATCATTTCTAATTGGAATTGTAAAGGTTATGAGTAACTATACCCCCTAAATCAATGTCATATTAACAATGGTTAAACTGGGGCTGCAACTAACAATTATTTTCACTGTCGATTAATCTGTCGATTATCTTCTGGATAAATTCATTAATCATTTGGTCTATTTAATGTAAGAATATAGTCCAAAATGTCTATTTTCTAAAGGCCGAGGTGACATCAGATGTCTTTGTTTTGTCTGACAAACAGTCCAAAGATATTAAGTTTATTATCACCTATCAAAGAAAGGAGCAAATTATCTCAATTCAGCAGCCGGAACGATGCAATTTGAGGCATTTAGGTTTGAAAATAATTTTTCTGTTGATCAACTAATCACTTCAGCTCTAGGTCAAACATATTATTGTAAACTAAAAAATTTCCTAGTCTCAAACAATAACATAACCAATTTCCATTTGCTTTTTGTTGAACTTTTTTCCTTTTTATTTTAATTTTATTTATTAAGATGCCATTTGTCAGCCTCAACCCTTCTTGCAGCTATTTCACATTAAAATCCTGTTAGGAAAAAGGGATTATGCCCTTTAATAATGTCAAACGTGTTACTGCAGATTTTGAAGGACGAAGGTATTTTTATGATGGGAGAGGTTGGTTGGTTGGGCCGGATCGCCCCAGAGATCACAAAATGCCATGGCAAATAAAAAACAAAAAGTTTACAGGAATAGATGAGGGTGTATATAAAACAGAGAAACGGAATGTCTTGACATCATTTTGCTATAGCACTAAGTGCACCCAGAAACCCCCATAAAAACACAGAAAAAGGCATTTTCACAGCTTCTTTTTAAAACTTTTCTCAGCTCAATGAAAAATGTTTCGTGTTAATATCAAATACTTTCAGAACTGATTTTGTAGTTACTGTCACATTTGTTTTTTATGCTCTGTAGACATTTTACCTGTAGTTGGAGCCCTGAACGTAGCCCATGTGTTTGGACTCTGCAGCAACGTTCTCTTATTACATTAATGTTGTACTATAAATCTGCTCACTGGCATCAAGTCCAGCGTTTTGTACATACATTTGTTTTAATGTTACATTTGACACACTTTTTCATGGCAACATGACATGGACTTGGTTTTTCTTCACGGTTTTAATGATTGTATTACATGATGATAATTGATCTGTTGGAAATAATGTTTTATTCCGTTCAATATGCAAGTGACTGAACAATGTAAGCCATGCTAATGTTTTTATACTTTCAAAATGGCCGTTAACAGCCAGCCTCCAATTACTGAAGTTCTGACCTCACCAGGTCCTGCTTGTCACCAGCGTTGTTCATTTTAAACCACCGCTCCATTCAACAACGGGTGAATTCCCTGAAATCATTTCCTGTAAAATTCCTACAAATGTAACTTGAGCAGTAGCTACATTCCACTCGCATTTGTGACTTACCAATGGAACCAAACATTCAACCTCCTCTTGCATGATGGGCTGTTCTCTTCTTCAATGGATTGTTCAACATGTTGGGAAATACTCTTAATCCCTTTTATTTTTATTTATTATAATTTTTTTGAGAGAGAGATGAGAATATAGACATGTCTGTGTGTTTAGGCTAAACACAACCAGAGCCCCAGCTCTGGTTGTGTTTAGCCTAGCTTAGCATAAAGCAAGGTAAAAGCTGGCACGGCCCTGTCGAAAGTCAGAAATACACCGACCGACACCTCATTCAGACGCTGTACATTTCATCTGTTTTGTGGTTTTAGGCAGAGTTGGAACTATTTCTTGACGAGTGCCAGTTTATCCCTCCACCCAGCACTTCTGTGCAGTGTCTCCGGCTACGGCGCGGGTTTTCAGTAATGCTTACTCCGCACAGGTTTTTGGTCTTGCTCTGTGTACAGGCACAATAGCACCAAACCTGGCGACCTCACTCACACTCCTTGAAACTACATGACGTGAGGTTGACACAACCAGGATCAGAGTTCTAAGTTAGCTTAAGGGCTTGAAGTTGTGCCCTGTCCTACAATATCCATGTCGTTGGTATTTCTCTCTCTTTGTACTACAGTTTAAAATATTGCTTACATATACAGTACTTAAAGGTAAAATAACCGACAGTTCTCAATAGTTCTATTTTAGACAATTATGTTAATTAAAATGGGCTAAAGTTTGATTTGACAGTACATGTTTAATGCAATATTTTAACAATAACATTGTTTTTACTACTCCTTTTAGCTAACTTTGATTTTGTAGCACCCACCCCCCTCCTCATACAGACAGTTTGAAATTATCACAGCCAAATGGATGCTAACACCAAATGAACTCCAGGTTATTTCAGTTTGTTTCAGAAGGGTTTCATATGTGATGGAAATGCACAGTGTGAAAATCTTCCTCTTGTCTTTTCTTCTTATTCTGATTCTTCTTATTCTTATTCTTCTTTTTCTTTTTATTCTTCACTGCTCTCAGGCCAAAGAACTATTTGGTTCTACCATAACATTTAAAAAAAGAAGTGTTGATGGGATTTCTAACTGTACAAATGGGTTCTGCACTGTGATAAGGACAAACCACTCTTTATATAGGGACACACTACTAGATCAGCCTATTTTGCCAGGTGTATGAGCCCTAAAATGAAAAGTGAGCGATAATTGAAATCTATTTAAGTTTATACGTGAAGACAACTCCTGCTCCCCTTCAGCTGTTCTGATGATGCTCCGCCACAAACTCCATTGTAGGTTTCGACCCTTAAATGCTGAAGTCATCATGTACAGAACTGTTTCTGTCCAGCGGGCTGCTCCAATCTTTCCGAAATCTTTCCTCATGCAAAGTGCCTCAAATGTTGTTTAGCAGGTTGACAATGTGTACTGTATATTTTTGTTCAACTTAGTGGTTCACTCTCCTCTAATAAATGTACATACCTTATGGAAATGTTGTGGTGGGTTGTTGTTATCTGAATATTGGGACACCGGTCCCAATTTAGTGTTAGTGATGGTGATAACCAGTCTGTTGGTATGTACGTGGGCAACATATGCTTATGTATGTATATGCTTTATATGAAGTAGACTGTCCCTCTGTGACGATGCTGAAAAGATCCACACGAGGGCAGCACGAGACAGAATGTTACAGGATCTCCTCTCTGATTCAGCTGATTCACCTTATATGAGCCTATGTCTCAAACTGACACAGAAAGCATTTAAAGTGATGAGGGTTTATTGCAGGACCGTTAGATTAGACTGCATTAATAAGCTGTCAGCTGAGTGTACATTGTTATTTATAGACGACTTGAGTCTACACAGGGAGCGCACGGATGACATTTATACAGGCTCTGCATTTTGTTGATTTTTTTAAAACCATTGATGGCAATCTGAAGTTTATATGTCATCATTTCAACAGAAGAAAGTCCATATCTCGCCGCCGTCACGTCAATCAAAACTGCGACTTTGGAAAGCGACCTCTCATGAAACGTCACAAAGACGCATCGCAATGTTTTTCCCTAAGATTCAGAGCAATTAAATTTAGATTCTTCTGTTTCCCAAGTGTTTCTCTACAGCTGTTTCAGCGCCACCCAAAATGTGTGCCAGTGTTTCCAGCTCTGTGTGTACTACATGTATTTACGCTGCATATTGTCTGCCTTGTATACTTTTTTTTGTTTCAGTCTGAATTTACTGTGTCGCATTAGTATGTCGTGTGGAATTGTGATGCGAGCAAGTTTATTATTGAAAACGCAGTCAGACCATCGGGCAACTAACAGTAAGGATCAATATCTGGAAAAAAAAAAAAAAATAGGCTTAATTAACCAATCAAATGTGACAATATCTAAATTGAGACATACAATGTTTGCTAGATGCATAGAATACAAAAGAGCAACTGGAAACAAGAAGTTACTCACTGAAAATATAATAACGTTATACTGTCGACTCAGTTCTGTTGTGTTTTTTTTATAATAATAATTGCATGTATGCTCTGTTTGTCTTTAGGGTTATGAAGATCACTTATATCAGAATTGGACAGGTTCATTTATCCTACGCAGGGAGATTTATGTCACTATAGCAAAATAAAGTGCAAGAACAGTTGCGTATTATTAATAAGTAACTTTAACACAATACTGTATACGTATTAAGGCAAAAATATCACAACAGTGCTATGCGACTTGGCGTGTAATATTAATAAATCATAACAGTTATTCATCAGTTAACTAATCGACTAATCATTGCAGCGCTAAAATTAATTTCAAGTCAATATTTGATAACAGTAATGCATAACAAAAAAATATATATATATATATGTAATGCAAGCACGGAATACTAACTGCGTTGTTGAGCAGTGATGTGATGATCGAATATCCTGTAAACACTCAGCCTCACATTATCATGCATCATACTCCATATTTATGCGTCATCTTATATATTTAAATTATGTATAGCGCTTCAGAAATGAACATGCTGTTGACTAGAAGTGGATTTAAATAAACTGTCCTTAAAAAATGTATTGAATAAATATAAAATGTAATTATGCATACACACACATATATATATATATATATATATATATATATATATATATATATATATACACATATATATCTATCTAAGGAAATAAATATCATGTGTACAAAGATGAGGTCTCATGTGTAGAGCAACTGCAGAAACGTGTCCAGAGGGAAGGCAGTGCCGTAGAAAGACTGGACATTTGTGCAGTACATTTGCAATAATTGGGTATGAATAGTGTTATGTAAAACTAGATGCGAAGCTTGAATGTTTAACTATGTGTATATAGCATGTCATGTAGGCAGGTGCAGGCAATAGGCCAGCGCAGCAGGGAGACAGCCAGGTCTGCGGGCTTCTGTAGGGCTTTAAAATAGGTCATGTTCACATCAGGGACGTCTGCATCATTTTTCTGACTTCTCTGCTGCTGAAGTGTTTCAGGCCAGTGGCCCGTGGCTGTGGAGAGGAGCACTGTGTGGGGGATGGGACGGGATGGAGAAGACCTCTACGTGAAGCATTATCATCGCCAGAGATGCTGAGACACAAACACAGGAGCTGACTGAAGACTCTCGGCTCATTTCAGTCCCATTGGCCAGACAGATAACAGGCCATGGGATGAACCGCCATGGATTGTCAATATAAAAAGTGAAGTGTTTAGTCACATAATGTTGAATGGATTCACCTTCGCGTCGTCAAAAAGAACAATTCAAATGTGTCGTTTCATCTTGGAGACATTATTCCCAGGGCAGAGGTGGTGGAGGAGAAAAGACTTGTGTGTGTAGTGCTCACAGACCGTTACACATCAGGCTGTTCTCCACCTCTGCTCACACTTACACCTACAGTAATGCACTCAGGAAGTCAGGTGACGTAGTATAACGTCAACGTTGACTTTTGTTACTCAGCTTACGTACCCAACTAATGCCACATGTCGTTGTTTATAATATGACTTAGGCCATTAGTTTAAGAAGGTGACGATATGTAAATTACGCAACAAACGGACTCATTTGGAACCCAAACCTTGATCTTTTCTTAAACCTAGTTGTTGCCCTGATGCACTGACAGCTCGCGTCGCTGGACACAAACTCTCAGTAAGATATCGCACCAAGTGTTGTATGAGGATATGTCGCAGGAACATATAGTGAGTGTCATTTGAAGGACTTATCTTGAACCTTCGTGAGTCTGACTGGTCCCTCGCAGCGTCACATCACTGGAGCTGGGTGGTGGCAGCCGGGCCTGCCTGCTGCCCGCAGCTCAACATTGGTTTCAGTTCATTTAAGTTAACAAACAGAAACTAAAGCTGAACACTTCAGGGAGGAAGGTTATCGGTTATTGTTCATCAGGGGCTCGACAAAAGGACTTTCTCGCCATCAGCAACACGCCAACCTTCTTTTGTTTCATTCCTCCGCCTTCAGGGCTTTATTTGTTCCCACAATAGAAACATCACGGTGGAAAACATACAATCATAGAGCATCACTGGACATGCCGTGGAGGAAGAAGCCAAAGGGTTTAAACAAAGCCCTCCCGAAACAATTCATTCAAGCCCCTTTGACAGACTCATATTAGATAAGACCCGCCTTCTTGACGTTTGGCAACCAATCCATAGGGCCATGACAACCATGTGACTGACAATATGCTGAGAAGCTGTGGCCATGTCTGCGTGTATAAGCCGTTTGTGGCAGGCGCTGAGGGTCTGAATGACTCAATTTCCTCATCTGCCCATCTGCCACATTATGTTAATATACTACTCATTTGTTGTGCCATAAAACCATAAAAACATGAGTCATGCTTTATTTTCTACGTGGATATTGTAGGAGAGCTAATAAAACATGTCAGTGAACGTTATGCCGACATGTTCATTAATTTCATTTCATTTCATTTTTATGCTGATTAAAAAAAGAAGAAAACGTAATTGAGGCGGATATTAATCCTCCCAGAATACTTGCTTTTGCAAGTTAATAGAATATCGATATAATTTAAGGGAGATAGGGTTGTTTAATGAAGTGCATATTCAGACAAATACATTAATAAAACACTTTTTTAATAAAAACTATTTTATTAAAAGTTTTCATCAATATTTTATTTTATGAATTCATTTTATATAACCTGTCCCCTTCTCAAAAGAAATCAAACATTAATATGGATGCTGTGCCAATAGTTTCAGCAACCTTTTGAAGACTTGGAGAATACGCACACACACACACACACACACACACACACACACACACACACACACAC
>CALSBV010011050.1:5268195-5286703 GCA_943590825.1 Bovichtus diacanthus | reverse complement strand
CACACACACACACACACACACACACACACACACACACACACACACACATAATCAATGACAGCAGACTCCTCACAAGAATTACTCATTAAATTCATGTATAATTACTTTGTCTCACTATCTTGAACATTAGATCATTCCCCAAATAATTCTTTAGTTGGACTCCACACTGAAATGCACATCTGCTTTACTGCAGTGCTTTAAACGTCCTTCTGTACTCACTGATTTTAATACAAATGACCTCCGTCAATTTTTCAAAAATAAAAATAACTAAAATAAGGTTAAATAAGTGTAACATCTGTGGTGCCTCGTATTTCAACAATCATTTTGTTTGGTAACAAATTACAATACTGTGTGGACAGCGTTGTCTTGTAAGCTTTGTGAGGTTTCCAAGAGACTTTAAGGTCCATTTTTACATTTTAACACCCACAATATTGTTTCGCACACCCTTTCAGTATACTCCATCTATAGATATTGAATTCAGAATTTTTCAATGTAAATATTCTTTTTTTTTTTTTTTCTCGCATTAAATTCATATTAGCAAACTGAACATATTCTTGTCTCCAAAGAATTACCATTTATGAACTAATACTGCTAACAAATCAGTAATATCTATATATATTCAGGAACATATTTATTACGTATTTTAAAGACAGAATGTTAGAATGTAATTATTGACAGATTTAATGTACATCTTTTGTTAGGTTTGCTTTTTAAATGTGGATATGGTTACTCACTGTGTACTTATTATGTGATGTATTCTATAAGTATCTATAATAATGACACAAACTTTTAATCAATCTCCAGAAACAGGGCCAAAGCCAGGATCTCAGAAATACTGGGGTCATGGTGGGTCATCGGCCCTCTTCCAACCCCCCTCAGAAATATAGCTTTTTGACGTGAGGGGTGCATAAATATTTTTTGAATGATTTGGAATTATCATATTTTATTTATTGAATGAACTGTTCAATTATACAAGAAGTTCTGAAAGTGACTAAAGCTGCCAAAGAACATGACATTCGGATCCTGGATGGTCGACGCGGCCCTGTGTAGAAAGAGAACAATGACTCATGCTGTGTATCACAGTAAATGTTTATTTCTAGTGCAGACAACACACAGTGCTCATATTGGTTCTCCCTTTGTCTTACGAGGTGTGACTTTGTTTCTTTACACTGTTGAGAAAATCCACAATAGAAGTGAGAATTAAAAAAACATCAAAAACGCTCTTGTGTTTGGACGGCATCCTTCAGTGTCAGGTGGTCCTGCCTCGGGCCTGGGGAAGATGCTTGAAGCTGTCGCAACACTGGGACACAACGGCACATCACACCTACACAGTCATCAACGTCCGGCTGAGGGTTAGTGTTGTTTGGTGACCACACCTACGCCTACCTCCAACTGGGATGTGCTGACATATAAGTGAACCTCTGTGTTTAACCCACAATAAATATGTGGTGTGACTCATCCCTCTTTAAATCAACACTAGCTCGAGCATGAGGCTTGCACTTTCTCTCTTAGCATGCCACTAAATGCCATAAACCAGAGAGGTGTTTCATAAAGAAGGCTCAGAAAAGCAGGGTTTTCTGGGAAAAGCCTGGTTTGAGTGATCCTAGTAGACTGAACCATGGTCAGGGTTGAGAAAACAAAAGTAACTCTCACTGAGTTCATATCTGGAACTCCTTTTTTCTGTGCATTCAGAAACGGGACACAAATGTAATAGTTGTGTTTCGTTTCTGAATGCGCAGAGCACAGACAAATATTCTTAGGGAAATTATATTTGCCGAGACGTCATTATCACAAAACGAAATCATTTTATTTGAGCAAACAAAGATTACGTGCTGTGCTCAGTAGATGTGTGTCTGCTGTGAGCAGTGAGAGTGAAGGGAACCTGACAAATGTGTGAATGTGAGTGAGAGGTTATTATTTGAATGCGTATGTGGATAATAACACAGAATATATTTTTGTTTGCTTAAATGAAATATTTCTATACCTTATGATAATTTCTCTACAAAATATTATGTTATGTGCTCATTAAAAATATTTTTCTTGAATTTGTTAATGAAGGCCAGAAAATGGGGTTAAAAGCTATGGAAAAAGCTACTAATTAAGATTATTTCATGGGTCAGGATTGAGGTGGGTTCTTTTTATGAAGCTTACTATATAGAGAGTTAGATGACGAGATTAATATCTCTCTCATATCTGTGCCTTAAGTTAGGAGCTGGAGCCGGGAGTTGATTAGCTTAGCTTAGCATAAAGCCTGAAAGCAGGGGGAAACAGCTAGCCTGGTTCTGTCCAAAGTCCAAAAACGCACCTCCCAACACCTCTAAAGCTCACTAGTCACAATATATCTCGTTTGTAGAATTTCTTTGCGGTTTTAGGGAAAGTCACATGCTAGAACTTTATGCAAGGCTGGGCTAATCGGCCCCTAACACGAGCTCCATACACAGACATCATATCACTCAGATGACAAAAAGCAAAAACGGGTTTTTCTGTAACACTGGATCAACCTGAGGTGAGCCTGAAAACTAGCCTTACCTGAACTAGGCTAGTCGGCTGGGCTAGGTTTCCATGGTAACTTAGGTCAGACAGAACCCGTTTTACGAAACAGAAAATAAGGCTGATTTTTACTTAAGCCTGGCTAAGCTGGTAATGCTGTGTTATGCATTAAACACCTCTCTGGAGGAAACATGGAAGTTTCTGGAACGACTTCAAAGGGTTGCTGATGATCTTTTAAAACCTGAGTTCAAGTTTGTATGATGCTACAAACTATATGATCTCTCAAAACTCATTGTGAATGAGTTGTGTGTAGTTTGTCATCACAGTGAAAGCTGGCACATCATTTTGGCACTATACAAAGTTTGTGCTTTGTAGTAAATTGCAATTTTTTGGAATTATTATCTCACCAGGTGAGTTACTATAGTACATACTAGTGCAATATTGTCAGATAAGAGTCTATTTGACTCTATTTGGCAGCATAAGTAAAGTGTCTCTATAGAAAATCTTCATAGGCTTCATAAATTAATCTGTATCAAGATATTCATTAATTTAAAATTCTGCAAGGGTGAATGCATAATAATAAATACATATAGCACAAAAACACAACACATTTGTAAATACCTACTCATGCACTGTTGCACATATAAAAAAACACACACATGCTCACACTGATTCAAAAGTGTTTTCACATGTGTAACCACTCACATTTAAAAGATATTTTTAAAACGATCAATCCAAGTATTTAAAGGTGCAATCAGTGATATTGCATGCTTTTTGCATAACACTGCATATTACCGGGGGTTCGCAGATGTTTATGTTCATCGCTAGTCATCCTCCTGAATGGCAGCTGAATCGACTCATAATCACTCAGCATAGTAGGCTAGTTCCTCAAAAAACTCTCTTCTCTTCCGGTTCTCGTTGATGAGCTTGTGAGTGTTTGAGATCTGTAAAGAATATTACTGTATTTTGTCTTTGTTTTTTTTTTATTAATGATAAAGAAAGACAAATAAAATGTTTTACGAATTTCCAAAAGGGCTACGCGGCTTCTGCGGCGGCTAAACCTGCATAAATAAGACGAAACAAAGTGGGAAATGCCCTGTCAAGCAAATAGCATGTCGGTGCTCCTGTGCTATTTGCACCTATTTAAATTAAGTAATGTGCATAGAATTGGCATCAAATGGGCCCCATTCTGTGCAATGATATGCAAAATATGATTTATTACCGTCTCGATTAAATTTCTGGCCTAAAGTTTTGAGGAATGTCTCTGCACCTCGACAGTCAGGACCTGCAGCTCGCGGTCTTTTTCTCTCTGCCATTGTTCTGCCTACTGT
This sequence comes from Bovichtus diacanthus, assembly GCA_943590825.1. Taxonomy (NCBI): domain Eukaryota; kingdom Metazoa; phylum Chordata; class Actinopteri; order Perciformes; family Bovichtidae; genus Bovichtus; species Bovichtus diacanthus. The sequence continues at coordinate 5,282,882 of CALSBV010011050.1, read as the reverse complement.
GTTCTTGGCGCAAAGGCGACACTTATACTTGATTTATACTTGCATTTAATAGTTCCACCCTGACTCAGTCGTTTCAATGTTTTGCCAACATTTTGCGTGTTTTAAAAGCATAAATATGCATTTGCAGCTCATTTAGATGGGAGCTGCTTTGTGGCGGTACTTGAATGTGACAGCCTCTTGTTGCTTCTAACTTTCTCTGTCATCACTCATTCTAGATTTCAATATAGCTGATCTAACAGCACAGCTGCTGTCAATGACTGCTGGTCAACATAGTATTTATGAACCATGATCAACTTTCATACTCGTTAAATTTAAGGGTCAATCCAACCTTTGAGTTTGCTCAGACCGGGTCTGACTGTCCTCGGGACCCTTCTGGATCAGGACTCTTATTTTAGACAATTCATTTATGCCCATTGAGTTTGGGTGCATTTTCCACTGGACTCTCAGGTCTGTGAAGACCTCTATGTTGGAGTATTACTTGTAGCTGAGCTGCATGTCTGTGGAAGGTAGGAGGAATGTGGAGCAGCTGACACAAACATGGGGAAAACATTGAAACTCCACACAAATGTATATGGGGTTCGACCTCAGAGCCTTCTTACTACTGAACTCGCTTACTACTGAGCCACAACGTCCAAAGAGCCATACAATACTGATTGCAACTTTAAAATGGAACAGAATATTCATTCAACATTAATTGAACCTCTCTTGTGTCTGAATATCCCTTATAAAATAAAAGATCACTTTTTCAGAAAGGGTTCTGAAATATCAGGATACGAGGCCTCGCTGAAAACTGAAAAAAAGGGCAAAGCTGAAGGCATTGAGAACCAAACACTTACGGAGTAATTTGATAACAGGGCTGTTGGAAGAAGGTCTGGCAAGTACAGGTACAAGTTTAAGAAAACTATACAGTGGTTTCATTCTTCCAAGGGCCAGTCCGTATGTTTCCTGTGGCGTCTGAACCAAACAGGCTGTCTTCTTGCAAGCTCCTGTTCCGGCCAATGGTACCTCGTCGGCTCACAGTGCCGTGCTGCCGAGGAAGAGTGTTTCTTGGAAAACCTTTCTGCTCCACATCTTCGCAGAGATTATCCTTTTCTTTATCTCTTGTCTTTGACATGCAACTGTATGTGTCGGGGTCTTGCTGATATTGCAAGGTGAAGGGATCGGGTTTCTCACAGCAACTTGTAGTGGAGGGGTGATCAGCTGAGCTGTACATGTGCCACTGGCAGGTGTGCACCCCGTGAGAAGGCAGGAGGAGGCTGTGACAGGAAGTAATGCTGTCATGCATGTTGTGTGCATGGCTGTGACAGGAAGTCATTGAGTCTTGTACGCTGTGGCAGGAGTTCTGGCGTAGCAAGCTGTGGCAGGAAGCCAGCTGCTTATCCAAGTGAGGGCTGGGGCAGGGAAGCTGGAGGTCTGGGTGTGGGCTGTTGGAAACCAGTGGTGAGCCTTCAAGGTGGTGCGCTGCGTGAGGGCTATCCAGGTAGGAGCTGTGCACACTCCCATCCATACTGGTGGAAGTCAAGTGAGAACGGTAATCCTGAAGACATGGACGGGGGCGGTTGAAGGAGCGTGACTTTGTTCTGTCATTAAGGCAGCTCTGTAGAGGCAGAGCGGGGCGAGGGAGCTCGTCAGAAAGCGACTGTGGACGAAGTGAGGGCACTGACTCAGTGAGAGGTGAGATGGGGGTTGCGGTGACGGGACTCATCACGGCCACGCAGCATGGACCTGTGTGATTGGGTGTGGGGCTCTGGGAAGGTGGAGTCATTTTGTGGTAAGAACTTGGCACAATGTAAGGAGAGAGTAGAGGCTGCTTGCCTAAGCATGGGGAGCTCAGGTGGCAGTGTGGCTGATGGAGCTCCTGCCTCTGGGTCTCTCCGTCCCCATTCCTGTCCTCTGACTTGGACTTAGACGAGCAACATGCCCACCAGCGGTGCCATACATCATCACGTTTAGCACAGTGCTGGATGAGAAGGAAGAGTCCCAGAGTGACACAAAAAGCTCCATACAGGCAGCTGAATATCATATCCAGAAAATGTCCCAGTGATACCGCCAACGCTCCTAAAGCCCAGGTAGCCAAGAACAGAAAGAGGGTGAAGGCTGTGGCACGGAGCTGAGATTTAAAGGAGTGCTCATTGGCCAGCACTGACACGCCTGTTGCAAATGGTGGACAGTCCCCAGCAGGCCCAGAAGCTCCCCCAGTGTCGGTGTGGCAGTGATGGTTTGACTCACTGGATGATAACTGCTGCTGCTCCTCACTCAGAACTCGCAGCTCATACTTCTTCTCTGGGTGCCGTTTAAGCTGGATGTATGTGCACAAGAAGTAAACGGACATGACTAAAACCAGGAAACTTACGGGGGCATAGAAACCTCCCAAGCTTGGTTCCCATGCCATCCAGCAACTGAAAAAAGAGACACAGAGACATAAACATTTATTTTATTTACGAACTAACAAATTAATCAAAACATGTCGAGTACTAATGAGTATTAGTAACAATGAGTACTTACTACAAAGCGTCATCCCTGCTGCCATAGTTATCCATACCAAATGCTGCTGTAACTCCAACAATTAAGAGAGGGATTCCATCACTTACAAGATAAAATCTGCAAAAAAAGTTTAAAATGATGAAGTATTTATAAATGCTGGCAGAGAGATTTAAGAAAATCATTCCAGCTAATTTAAAGAAACTTTTATTCAAATTTCTATTTCTAGAATTTAACTATTGCATGGATTGCCATTGTATCCACTACAGACATGAATCTGGGCACTATGGATGAATGAATTGTATCCAGCATTGTTACCTCAAAAGTCAGTAACTACAACCAATAAGAAATACAGAGAGAGAGAGAGAGAAGTTCCAAGGGCACGTGCATCACTGCTATAATCCTTGCAAGACATTGTTCAGCCCTGTTTTACACATACACACCTGCTTACTAGTTTACAGCTTACCTCAGGACAGTTGGTTTGGTGCGAGTCTGGGCCGACCCATTCCTGTTGTGGGCCCGAAGTGGGTCTTTGGACACATCTTTACAGATGTTTCTAGCGGTAAACGTCAGCCACAGCATGGTAGACAAAGAAGCATAGTGGAGCACAATGCCAACCTAAGACAGATGAAGTAAACAAAGATTATTGAAAGCAATATGAGGTCCATTGTCCAAAGTAGCATGTGGTATATAAGGGTTTTGTACATGAATTTGAGATAAATGGGTAATCACCATAACACAAATTGCTCTCCAATTGCGCGGAGTGACCGCCCCCGGGTAGAGAGCCGGGATTAGAGCTGGTCGGATGTAGACTGTGAGGATAATACTGACATTGGCTGTATATTTCCCGTTACATTCTCCTCCCCTTCCAGTATCTCTACTATTTGTTTTGCAAAGGCACCATCTCTGCATTCTGTGCTTAGCGCCGCCCCGGACAATTAGTATTGGTTTAAAGAAATATCCGAATATCAGAAATAACATTTACAGCTATACTGTGGTGATCGCATGGTGTTACTGTACCACATCCACAAGCCATTTTAATAACCTTATAGTGTGTCTTGGTGTGGATGGCTCCGCTATGGGGAAGTGCAAAACAAATCATATCAGCACACCAGCCGGTCGAACTCCATGCAAGAGCATCTGTCGACAGTGCATTTGTAACAACTCTTACTGCCAGAAGGGTAGACAAAGGTCCACACAGAAAGTAGACATTTATAAATATTAGTTAATCTACAGGACCAAACTAAATGAAACTGTGTGCTAGTTAGATAACTAGCTAGCTAAAGTTAGCTGTATATCTAACAATTTAGCTAGCTAGCTATGGCCAAATTGATGGTTCTGGATTTAAATTATTATTTATATTTAATACCCCATGGTTAGACCTGTGTCTACCCTTCTGGCAGTGAGAGCAATTACAAAAACACCGTTGACATGTGTTTTTTGTTCACCGGCTGAAGCTCCTCACAGCTCCAAAAATTTGTGAATGTCCAAATATGCATTATTTGGATAAACTAATCACATATTGGGAATCTAAATGGTTAGCTTTTCACCGAAAAAATATTAAAACTTAATAACACCTTTTTTTTTGGCAACTAAAGGATGATAAAGCTGCCAATGCTAAACAAAGTAATAACACTTCCGCTCTAAAACAGAAGTAAGAACACAAAATGATGCAAGGCGGAAGCCCTAATTCAGACAAAGAATAAGGTAGAATGATAATAGGTGCAGCCGGAGAAAGGTCTGGCCCAGGTTGGACCTAAGGCTGTTCTACTACCCAGCCTGTTCCTGGCCAATGAGGTGAGTGGAGGCGGACTCTATGTTTGCATCGGTGATGCTTGGTGCTCAAACATAGTCAAAGCTAATGGACAATGTTTTCCTGATGTCAACATTTTAATGTTAAAGGTGCAATGTGTAAAATATTGCTAGAATTTAAGTTTCTAAAATTCAAAACATGAACTAGCTAACAAACAGAGTGTGAAGAGGTAACAGTGTTGACGTTATGTTAAAGACGTCTATGTATTATGTAGCAGAAATATCTACTGAAATTAGCATGCATTGTAATACCACTTGTTCCTCTAGAGGTGATAGTGAGTCAGTGTAGCTGCAGTCTGCCTCAGTACAGAGGGAGAAGAAGTGCAGCTGCCACAAGTGGCTTGTCAATGATACAGATGATACAATGATACAATGATACAGATGATACAATGATACAGATGATACAATGATACAATGATACAGATGATACGATGATACAGATGATACAATGATACAGATGATACAATGATACAATGATACAGATGATACAATGATACAGATGATACAATGATACAGGGCAGAGCTTCAGTTAGCAGTTCAGCTACAGCACCAAACAAACAGAATGTAACATTGCACAGACCGTACAGCCCCTGGCTGGTGCCACAGTACACACACAGATGGGTAGAGTAAACTATAGGCCAACGGCGCACTTGAAGATTATAAAAAAGAGTCTCAGTGTTTCAGATGGAATTGTGCATATTCTTCCTCTGCTGTTAGTAAGTAGTAGACCATTTTTTGAAATAACTGATGACTATAACTTTGGATTGTATAAAGTAGAGGTGAAATGATGCCCCCTATTTCTGTGCAGCAGGTGGCTCGTTCACGTTGCACCTTTTTTGCTGCTGTTTGCATTCCTCGTGATGCAAAATAAAATAAATGCACTATAGGAACGTATTCCTGTTTTGCTTTTTGTTTGTGTTTTGAAGCACAAAAGGATTACGGCTGCATTTTGTTGCGCAACCGTTTTTTTCTAATTGAGTGGTGCATGGTTGTTCTGCACAGCCATATACTTTACAGTGCTTATAAAAAGTATTTATTCCCTTTGGACTTCGGTCAAGTGCCTGTCACTTCCCTGGCTAGCTTTTTATGTCAGCCAATATTAGCTTTGTACATTGGTTATTACATAGCTAAACGTTATGTTCAGTTCATTATCTGCGCTAGCAGTACTTGCGTGTGTGTGTGTGTGTGTGTGTGTGTGTGTGTGTGACATCTCTGTCTTTGTCCACGGCTAAACTCTCATACTGCTGGACCAATCAGCCTAATATTTTTTGTATTCATTTATGACTGTATGCTGAAGGACCTCTCTGGTTGTGGTGAATCACAAGTTTTGAAAAACAAATCTTATTGACTGTTTAACTCGGTCATTGACTGCTGACTCCTCACTACTCTTAACCGGCCGGCCTGCTTCAGTCTGGACTGTTTTGGATGTGTTGTTACGTTAGCTGTTAGTCGCACACACACAGCCGAGTACATCAGCGGCCATTGTTTTTTGGCCGACTTTTGTCTTTACATTTATATAATTATTAATAAGTGGTTTGCCTCCAAAGTACGTGATCCCCTCCGCCTGTGTCCTCAGCGGGCAGACAGAGAGACAGCGGGGATACAGTAACGCTAAGCAGCGCGTAGAGCCGGCGTATCTTTACATCTTACTCATTGGATTCATTTGGACCAAACCAGAGTCGGTGGTTGTGGTGAGCTTCATTTTGTTTCCGTCCAGTTTGAATGAAGTGTATTTTACGGTTGTATTTGTCTGTTTAATAAGGAAAACAGGTGTAAGAATATTTCCTTTCTCGACATTTTGAGAGTTTATCTTGTTTTTTCATAAGACTAAAGAAGTCTAGTGGTGGATTCGCCACACGACCGGGTGATGTCATAGCTTAAACTATGCCATCGAAACACAGCCATTGATGACAAAGTGCTTTACAGAACACACACAGAGTTACAGTGAAATTATTAGCGTCTTCAGAGAGTTGGCGGTAACTTAAGCGCATTTAATAGGGGCTCAAACTCATTTATTATGGGATGCAGTGACAGGCTGAAATGACAGTAGTGCCAAGAAAAATAAATGAATATAGATTTAGAAAAATACATGAGGAAAAAAAATTATGAAAATAGGGTTATTTTATAAATGAATGAACAAAATATTTTTTTCCCTTCTCCCTCCTTTCCCAAAAACCTGGGTTGACATTTTTTATTTTCCTCTCTCTTAATTGTCTCTGGGAGGTTTGGATGGAAGTGGCTGACTCTCAGCCCTCACCACAGACTCGTTGGCCTCAAGCGCATTTGCCACATGGATAATTGCAATCAAACGTAAAAAAATAAAAAATAAATGGCAACTTGCACTCAGCTGCAAAACTTTGTGGACATATTTGCACAGTAATATCAGTATATATAGTCAGTATATCTTCAGAGGGGCAGATAGTGGCCGCAATCCATTCTTTGTGAATTTGCCCGTCAGTATTGCAGAAAAAAATAAAAAGTCAGATTGGTGCAAAAACCTTTTATAAGCACTGTTCTGTATATTTGAGCCAGAACAAATTTCACACATGGGCAACCTCAAAGGGAACCAGAAAATAATATATAGCAAGCCTCAACAATTTTTGCTCATGGTAGTGATATAACTTAACACTCAGTGAACATTCGCTTCCCATGGACACTGAGGCCTCTCGGTATCTGAGTGACGCCTATAGCTGCCAGTGACCTCAAAACTGCTGGACCAACAATCGAGGGAGCTTCCAGTTCTCTTGCTGTGAAATAACGCTATGCTGAGAAAGTAGGAAAACAACAACTCACAATTTGACACACAAAAGGTAAGTTGATCTGATTGATGCCGCCGGCAAAAACTCCAAATGTCAGCCCCGTGTGAAAGAGGACGTTGAGGAGTGTGTGCCAGCCATTCCTGCTGATGCGAATCACGCTGCAAACAGAGAGTTCAAAGTTAAAACGATGGACTGCATGGGTCGCAGACGTGAATACCGTATTGTTGGGAACTATCACACGAGTCGTATGAGGTGGTTAGTGTTGGACACACAGACATTTTAATTAATGCTGTCATTTCAATACAACTTATTTATGAATGAAAATCATATTAAATGTAGCAATGGTTGTGTATTTTGGTGTCATGCCAAATCAACACTTTTTGTTTCTCTCTCATAAAGCACAAGAGAACACGAAGAACATTTGAAATGTAAACAGCATAACCTCGACCTCACTTTAAATAAGCAGGATATGCTCAGATCTCTTTGCAAATCCCCCTCAATACAGTGCCTACATGCCATATGTACTTTGAAAGAATGATTGTTGGCTGTAATCATTCTTTCTGTCCCGACTGGCCCTGAGCTCAACCCTAATGTGACCTGTTGTTCTTTTCTACGACCTGTTTGAGTCTTGTCTGCGTTCCAGGTGGTAGAGAGGAGGTCATGTGACTCAGGTCTGTTCAAAGCCCCTCCTGATCCATTGTTCATATTTATTTACAATCTATGTGTAATTTGCTCATACTAAATGTGAATACTGTTATATTATATAATATTCAGAGGTTTCCCTCGTCAGTTTTTCTCCACTTAAGGGTTTTGGGGGAGTTTTTTTTTTTTCTTCAAATTTGACGTGACATGGATGTCCAGTTTGAGTATTAGATCCATGTGTTTTAAGGCCTATCAAATGGCAGAAATAATGCGCATGTGTTTAATTTTACAGCTTTCCAAATTGTCTGTAAAGTGATCTATCAGGGAAATGTGCTTGAACATATTTGATTGGCAGACACAGTGTGTTTCAGGATGATCTCGCATTGCGTTGCACAAAGACGGATATTCACACTAAAAAGAAACTTTGGAATGAGGACTAGGATTTTGTCCCCCATATCTTACATTTAAGTCATGATAGGAGGTGATCACTGCAGGTCAGTATGAACACGAGTCAGTGTTCAGAATGACCACACAGCCTGCTGGATCATACAAATAGGGATAACACTGCACAACTTTCAGAAATCTCTCCTTAAAGGCATTCACGGTGACTTTCGTGCTCAACGCCAAGCTTTCATAGCTCTTTCAACGCACATATGGACATGTGAGCATTGTATTAAGACAGACTTGAAAAATGTGAAACCGTCCTTTAATAAATGTTCCTCTCACCTGTGGTGGACAATATAAGTCATGATGGAGACGAGCAGGCAGAGCAGCATGACTGCTGTGCAGGCGTATACCACTGGATGCAGGTAATCCCCGGGGTAAGGTGGGAAGGACAACACTCTCTTCAAATCCTGCAGAATGACAGAAGTTTACAAACAGAACAGAATAATTAGATTCATAAGAATGAATAATAGAAAGAACACACAGAGAGACACACACCCTCGTTCAATAAAAAAATACAATGCACCGCTTAAGTGTTGCCAAAAGTTATTACAAAACAGTCCAGATGGTCCCGCGTTGATCAAAGCCAACCGTCTGTCTGCCTACGTTGTTCGGCTTAAAGGAATAGTTCAACATTTTGTAACCTATATAAGCTTTCTTTTTGAGTGATGGATGTTCAATCTCATATTCGTTACAGAGCTGGAGTCGGGGTTTATTTAGCCTAGCTTAGCATAAGGCCAGAAGCAGGGGGGAGGAGGAGCTGGCCCTGCTCTGTCAAAGATGTTTTATAGAAATACACCTAACAACATCTCACCCCAAGCTCACCGACATGTTGTGTCGGGTGCGTTTATTCTGTGCACAAATATAAATGTTTAAAGGGGACTTATATTTTGGAACTATTTCTTTAAGAATGGTCCATTCGACCATTTCGTCTGTGCAGGTTGCCAGATGCGGCCGGTGAGTACACGATTTGGTATGTTCAAGCATGATGGCAGCAAACCTGGCAACCTCACTGTGCCGACAATGCTGCGTTCATGTCAAATGTCTAGCAGAAACCTGGATGTCTGTGAAAGCTTCGATATGCCTGAAAACCAAACAAGCGTGGACTCCTCACATCGAGCTAATTAACACCGAAGTTGATCGCTGTATGTTGCTGCACTATGGTATTTATTAATCCCCACACCATCAACTCTGCAAATATACCACCACCTTGAGTTGCATGACATTAATGCATGCAAGTTGCAAACATGCAAATCTTTCCATCTCTGCCATCCATTATATTTGATGCAAGAGCAGCACTGAAGGAAGCTGCATTCAGTCCCTTCACCCAGCTGTTACTGTACAAGTAGAACAACTACGATGCAATGTGTTCAGCAGTAAGCTTTAGAGGTGTTGGAAGGTATTATTTTTCACTTTGGACAGTTTCCCCCTGTTTCCAGGCTTTGTGCTAGGCTAGGCTAACAACATCCTGACTTTAGTTCCCAATTTAACACACTGACAGGGAATTGATATTAATCTTCTAAACTCACTCTTGACAAGAAAGCGCTGAACCTGAATAAATAACTTAACCTGTGGCTCCCTGTCTCCAGTTTGTGACACTGGTGCCAACATGAAGAATGCTTGTCAAAGAAAATAATCATGGTTCCTCTGTGCAAATGCTACCATCGATGCTAACATTCAGCCTCACTCATGCTAGCCAGAATGACTACATGAAGCCTGCAGACTTGCTGCTGGAGGTTGAACTGTGCTGCATGTTTCCAAAGCCCTGCACAATTACTCGCGCTCTTTCAGTATGAGTGCATTAATAAAGTCCCCTGACATGGCACCAGGATCTGGCAACATACACTGAGTGACTGTGAGCATAAAACCCCAAGTGCATCGTAGTGTGATGTAAATATATGCAAATATTATAATTATATTGTTTTCATTACTGAAGCAAAGCCTCTCAGCTTGCCGTAGATTTAGGCCGGAAAAGTCATTGTACTACTGCTTTATGTAGTTGTAGTGTTGCCTAACTGCACTGACATCAGTGTCTTAAAATAACTCGGTGCACACCATTAAACATGTAAAACATGTTAAGAGGGATTATAGTGTCTGCTGAAATATGAAATCAAATTAACAAAAGGCACATTATCAGACCTTCGTTTGGGAAGCTGCATATTTGTCTTTTGAAATAGTTTTCTCTTTTGACAACCCAGCTGCATAATGAATTCATTCCAGCCATTATACAAGTCTGCTCCAATCCTCTCATAATGTAGGGCTGCAACTAAGGACTAGTTTAATTATTGATATTTCTTGTTAGTCTGGTTAAAAATGTAAGAAAAAGGGGACAATGCCCATCACAATTTTCCAAACCCCAAGACTGATTTTTGTCTAAAAGTCCAAAACCCAATTACTATCATAGAAGACCCAGACGACCAGTGAATGATCGGCATTTTATGTTAAAATGACTTGAAGCTGCATTCACTGATTTAAAGGATTAACTATAATACTTCTTCCAGTACTGGATATATTACGTTAAGGTGTATGCAACCTACCAAGCGATACAATAACAAGAATATATTATTGTGACAAAACTTTAAAGCTGCATTCACCACTCTTTCCCCACCTTTAAGTCTCAAAAGTCAAGTTGTGCTGAGCCGTTGCAAGCGCGTAGGTAGGGTGGAGCACTCGCGGCAGCCCAGTGCTCGCAGTGTGCGTGTTCTGTATGCTCGTGCCACGTGCACGCGCCTGATTTTTTTATCTGGGCAGATTTTGAAGTCACTGAAGTCTTCTTTAGGGTAAGTGCAACAATGTCAAATCTCTTTCTCCTGAAGCGGGAAACTTATCAACAAATGCCCTGAAGTAACAAAAAAATTTAAATGCACTTTTCCCTCATTCTAAGCAGGCAGACTGATGTACAGGAGCTCATTCTGACATATAACTTCACTGTCACCCAGGAACTATTCAAAACACATATGGTGACACACTAAAGTGCTACAATGCTGTGTTGGTGAGAAATCTCTATCATGACAATAAACACAGCCAGTGTAGTAGACAAACAGTTTATGAATGAGAAATATTCATTGGCCAAATCTCTGTGAAACTTCACATCCACTGATGAAAAGCAGCACACTGTCTATTTGCATTACAGTGTATGAACATGACGTGACTTATGCATAATGCAGCACGCCCGCCGATGAGTGAGAAACACACAAACAAACAGCATCTGCCATTACACATTTACGTGGGAACAAATCACAGGGATCACAGCTACAGTGGTAAAGAGCTTTTGTGATTAACTGCAGAGATTCAGAAAGAGTTTGCGCAGACCGCTGAATTTGAATAACTCTTATCAAATGAAAACGTTCTTTTTTTTAAAATCAAAACTGTAAACCTGCGCGTGGCTATTAAGTGGTGAGGAGGGGGTCGTATCATGCGACATAGTGACATCAACATGAAGCCATGGGAGGCTCACCTTGATGCCTCTTCACACTGCGCTATTCTGGGCTGTCCCATACCAAAGTTGACAACAATGTGGTGAGATCATTGGTCGTCAATATTAAATGGGGGGCACAAAAACATCTTCTAATCCCTCTCGGTAAGAAAGTGCATAAAGCACTTCCTCAAAATGTTCCATTATTATTTTGCTGTGTACTTTTGATTGCCATTTCGAAAAGCCACATTTAGTCAATATGGGCGAGAGCAAATCCATGAGACTGACAACAAATAAATTTTTGAATGTGAATCACTGCACTTGCATTGCTATTATTTAAGCTCAGATGACTTAGCTGTGGAGGCAGGCGTGTGGAGGAGGGTTAGAGAAAGTGACTCATATACAGTAAGTGATGTGCTTCTCCTGGACAGGTCTAGCATTCCCTCCATGTTAAAAGGCAAAACGTGCCTTCAAACAACAGTGAGGCCTTCTCCTTTCTTTCACTGGCACACACTGCTGCATGTGCATAATTCAAGCTGAAGATTCCTGTGGAGGCAGGAATCAAGAGCTAACTTGGCTCCGTCTTTATGACAGCGTCAACTCGCTTTTCCTTTGTGTTCCAAGGCCTTGTATTTTAGAGACACTGTCATGTCTTCCTCCTCTCATCTCTCTCTCTCTCTCTCCGGGACAGCATGCTCTCTCATCACACTCCGCTGAACAACCCATCTATTAGACAGAGCATGACTGATTAAATCCTTTGCAGATCCCGTAAAATGAAAAAAAAACACAGGCATGTACACACAGCAGCAGAGATCTGTGCACACTACGCTCCACTTACTTCAGATGACCAACCACGAGCTGTGTCACGAGCTAATATTTTGTAATTAGGCTACTTTTGTTCTGAATCCGATGCCGGAGCTTATTTTTAAACACGTTTTTTTAAGAGCATCAGAGCTTTTCACCAGCTAACCCCCCAGTTACAGGCACTGCAGATACAAGTTACAAGATACAAAAACATATTTTCTTCTAAAGGCATTTGATCGGTCGAAGGCAGGAGCGTTCATCTCTTGCACTGTCTTCTACTCTTTACATTTCTGTGAGACGCATGACCTAAATCATGCACTCTTGAGGATCATCGATCTGTCCTGAGCCAAGATGCCTGATGTGTTGGGGCTGATCAAGACATTCTTGAATTGATTGGTACCAAGCCTCATTTGTTTTGAATGAAGCAGTCAAAAACACTTCTTAGTACTCAGCTACATCCTAACAAGTGGTCTTCGTGGGTCCACATTTTTGGACCTGATCCGTAGTAACTCAGTGGAAATCCTAACATGCATGACTGGATTTGCAGGAAAAAGTACCTGATCGAAAAGGGAAAGGAGAACAATTAGACCAAATGAAAAATGACCCATACAGGGGGGATAACATCGACTGTTAGCCCCCCTGTATGGTCTTTTTTGGTCTAATGGTTGGAAGGAACCGAGTGGACCCTTAAAGATAGGATAAATGACTAACCAGGTTGAGATAGCAGCTGCCCAGACCCTGAGGTCACCCGCAGGCTCCAGGTTCACTGTGTGGAGATTTATGTGGTTGAAGAGATTTAGTATTGCATATCCAAAAAGTTGAGAGACAGATTAAGACTAAGAGTCTGCAGCCCTGCTAGCTGCTCTGCTCTGTAGTGAGGGCGCTTTAACCCTTAACATGCTGATAATCAGCAGGTACAATGTTTACCATATGGACCATCTTAATTTAGCATGTTAGCATACTAACATTTGCTACAGTCGAGGCTGATAGGAATGTTATTAGTTCTGCACGTCCTAAATCAAAAGTATTGAACCAATTGGAATTGTGATGGCGCTAGAGGAAAAGTCAGAGGAGTTATAACAATTCATCCTAAGAGGGACATGAAGGTCTGATTTTGTGACCATCTATACAGTAATTGTCAGAAATGTTCACTTAAAACTAGACAGACAGACATCGCGATGGCTAGAACCGTACCGCGAGAATGGCTAAAAAAAGAATGGACAAGATGGAAGCAGTAGATGCTTAAATATCCTGACTTTCAGTTCACAGTCTGGGTCCAGCACCAACACATTCACTCTTTCCATAGCCCCACCCGTCCTGCTAATTGTTGACGCCACACCTCCAGTTTGTAATGCAGGCTTTCTGTTAAAAAAAACGTGATTAAAAAAATAATAATCCACAGGCCACAGAAGACACTATAAAATTGTTTTCACAGGCTGAGTAATACTCTGCATGACAGCTATATTAATTATAATTAATTATTGTGGGTGGAGCCTGAATAAATAACTTGTTTTAATGCTTTGATTATGTGTTTACATGCATTTCATTAAATCATTTTTTGCTTATAGTCAAACACAAGATTGGCCCATAGCTAATTTTTGCCTCGGGGCCACCTTGTCGGTTTATCCGACTCTGCTTGAAGGCCTCTAACATGCAGCTTTGCAAACAGCAGGCAACAGATTCAATTACACCATCACACTGACAGTAAGTGTCAGTGGGTTAAAAACAATAACCTTCCTTTAGCCTCTATATTTCAGGGACTATTTTGCAGGTTTCCCACTGCTGTTGGTTGTAAACTACCTTTAAACTTCAGTATTGCCAATTACTAATGCATGCTGTCTGGATAGAAGTAGTCTATAACAAGGGTGCAATTGCCCTTTTTTCAAATTATACAACTACTATAAAAACGTCACAAATATGCCTCTGGATCTGAAACAGTCTTTTAACCTTTCATGATATCTATGTCCCCCTAACTTGTTACTTCAATAACCTGTATTTTCTGTCCTCTATAATGCACTAAGCAGTGCAGCCATGAAAGCCGTTTGCCTAACATTAGATACTATAACAAATAACTTGTAAAAGCCTCTTACCATTAGCTTTGGTGGAGTTACACTTGTTGTGAAGCTCTGGTCTGTCTCGGAGGTCCCTGCTGCCCCCCCTTACCCTGCACCCTCCGTCTGAGGATTTTTAATAAAGTTAATGTTCTTCCTCCAACACTCCTGGTGCAGCAGAACATCCACTCCCGGTGCAGCAGAGGATGCACTCCCGGTGCAGCAGAGGATGCCGGTGCAGCAGAGGATGCACTCCCGGAGCAGCAGAACATGCACTCC
>CALSBV010011050.1:5245963-5268185 GCA_943590825.1 Bovichtus diacanthus | reverse complement strand
CCGGTGCAGCAGAGGATGCACTCCCGGAGCAGCAGAACATGCACTCCCGGTGCAGCAGAGGATGCACTCCCGGTGCAGCAGACAGGGGATGATCGGATCACAGGCCGGTGCACTTCCTCCAGCTCGGCGGCTCCGGGAGCAGCGCTGACGTGCAGCCACGGCCTCCCGGTCCCGACTCCATCTGATCAGGGAAGATTCATCTTCCACTGTGCGTCGTTATAGCCAAACACTTCCCTCTGGCACGTGAGTGTGGGCGGAGGGGAAGATGACAGATCATGTTCAGGATATGTTTCAAAAATGATGTGATTTTGCGGTGACGACATGCAGGAGATGAAAGTGTTATGGTCACGGTTCATCTGATATTCGCATATCGTTTCTTTAGCATGGACTGTGATTTTGATCAGAGAAGGGACAATAACTCAGTTATCTTCCCATTATTGCATCTCCGTTAATGGAACAAAGACCACATGTGAATATATATATATATATATATATATATATATATATATGAGAATATTTTTTTATATGAGAATATGTTGACTTACCTGCGGTGGTGTTCTGCTCTCAGTGGAATCCGAGCCTCCTCAGTCCAGGTCAGGGAGGAGAGTGGCTGCGCTCCATTTGCCTGTAACGATGTGCCGCATGTTACGTAGTAAGCGAGGGCGGGGAGACCCGGTTAAATGAAGTGCAGGCGGCACGTGAGGCGTAGGAGGGTGTGACGTTTACAGTGAAACAGCTGCAGGTTGGCAGCCTGGTGAGCTCAGGTCATTTTGGACACTTTTTTATAGATTACCAAGACAATAAAAAGGGTGGTGGTGGTCTAGTAGTCACACTTTCAAGGAGATCACCAGAAGCTTGTGAGTTCAACACCAGGCTGCCACCATTGTGCTCCTGAGCAAGGCTCTTAACCCTGAGTTGCTCCAGGCTGTAGTTAGTTCATTGTAAGGTCACTCTGGATAAGAGTGTCTGCTTAATGACCTGTAATGTAATGTAAAGATTAACAAAAAATTCTGAAGTCTACCTTAAATGTTACTTATCAAAGGTGTTATGGATATTTGCTGTGTTTGGTTTTTAAGATTATTTGTTTGGCCCTTTGGCGTTATTGTAGAGATAGGACAGATAGACCGGAGGGGGGCGCTGCGGTGAGGACTCAGCCTCGGTACATGGAGCGCCCACTCTACCAGCTGATCTATCTGGGCGCCGCAGGATCTCGGCTATATTTCTTTAAAGACAATATGTTGCCAAGTGAAATACTCAAGGAACTCTGCACCTTCAAAGATATCAAGAACCCCTCCCTCACTCCGATGACATGATCACGTAAAATGGGACAGCTGGTAAGGTTAAATTGGGCAGCTACTGATGGTTACCAAACCAAATACCAAACAATTCATCTTAAAGGTGCAATGTGTAGTTCTGAGCCACTTGCTCCCAAAAACAAGTAGGGGTCAGTATTTTATCTCAACTACTGGGTCCATACAATCTAAATTCATCAATCATCAGCATCATCAGTTATTTAAAAGCCAACTACAGTATGTTATCCTGTTTATATTTTAGATGCAGTAGTTTGTCATATTTATTGTGTTTTACTTCTGTGTAATGCCTGTCAGTCAGTCACTCAGTGGGTGATTTTACGTAGACTTGTTTCTGCCACTTTGAATGTAATCCAATAAACAAAGTATCAAACAGACACGGAACATGGCTGTAATATCTATAAGCGAGTCAGGCAGCTGCACTTCTTCTCCCTCTGTACTGAGGCAGACTGCAGCTACACTGACTCACTATCACCTCTAGAGGAAAAAGTGGTATTACAGGCTGGACGGAGCAGCTAGCTGTTAGCATACTAACTTCAGTAGTTATCTCTGCAACACAACACACAGACGTGTTTAACGTTGACACTGTCACCTCTTCACACTCTGTTAATGATGTCAGTTAATTGTTTTAATGGTTTTAGTTTAAACTCTATCTTACACTTACCTTTAATTGAAGAACAACTGATTTCATCTTTGTTGGCTTTTTAAATGGTTAAACCCTTTTATGAGTTCAGTCATTAAATCATGAATTTAACCCTAAGCAGGGATGATCATTTGTCTGTTTTCCAGTGAACTTGATTTTTTGTTTTGCTGGATTTTTTCTTTGAGTGCTTGTAATTAATGTGGTCTTGGCTGGTGAGCTGGTAGGTGGAAGTTTGAGAAAGACGTTTGATAAGAGTGTCACCCTTATCAAACTTCCATCTCAATCCTCTTTACATAAAAAAATACTTAAATCTGTGTGACTACCCACCTCACAGGTTGATGGATGCTCAACACTCTCAAGATTGCAGAGGTATTCACCATCAGAGGGGATCATCCTCTGCTAATCTCCATCTCAGCATCCACGTCATCCATGGCCTCGGTTGTGCTCAAAGTCGGGCCTTCCGCAGATTATTGACCAGGACCATCTGGTGGAGAGAGTTAGGATGGCTGATCTCTCTCTGTTGTGGCACTTGGTGCATACGCCTCATCAGGGATTACATTTTCAATTAGGGGGGACATTCCTGTTCCGCTAAATCCAGCCTGAGCATTTTCTGTGGTTGCTCTATTGCTCCATGTCTTCGCTGAAGAGTTTTTAGAATTCAGATTTTGGCAACTTTAGTCCTGGTCTATTTGCATCCTTCTTCATACCAGTTATGCTTGAAGCTCTTGAAGAGTGCTTTGTCAGCTGGTTGCAACAACGGGTACCACATTACATGCATGTTGGGCCTTTTCATCATTTCATCTTTTAGGAGCTGCTCTATGAACATCTTGCCCGACTCCAGCTCTGCGTTAATCCAGCCATTATCGGAAACCGTGGCAACACCATTGACTGGGCAACCGTACAGCCACTTCTCTGACAGTTGCGCTTAAAGATTAGCGATGTCGAGCTCTGCACTCCCACGGGTGGCAAGGACTGCTGTTGTCTGTCCCTTCTCCACAGCAGTAATTTCAACACAAGTTTTGCCATCTTCACCCGCCACCATCTGCATGGGGCAGAACTTGTCTTGCAGCCCAGATTTAATGCAATTCCAAAGGTGTGGAGGCACGTCTGTGATTTTAAGGTCATGGAGGAGAGCCTAGTACTGCTTAAACCCCTTCAACAACTTCACGGTTCATGCCTGCAGCTCATGCTGCGGACACAGCTTCATGTTTAAGGTCAGGGTTTCTCTTCATGATGTTTTTTTTAAAACAATAGAACCCAGCGGATCCCATTACCTCAAACCTCCAGCATTCTATTGGCTTTGGCATGATCAAATGCCAGCTTCTGGATGTCCTTTTTGGTTAAAGGAAAGCCTCTTTGTGAGAGCTTTTCAGCAAGGCTGGCAAGCTCTTTTTCAGCCGCCTCAGGTATTTAGGGTTTCACATTCTGTGCCACTTATTTTCCCCATTGCATCTGTCCTGTCTCCAGCCTCTTCTTACATTCATTCATTGCATCCTTCATTCTTTCCCTGCTTTTGCTGTCTGTTTCCTTGGCGCCATATTGTCTACCAAGATGTGTGTGTTTGTGCGTGTGTGTTTGCGTGTGTGTGTGTGTGTGTGTGTAAGAGAGCGTGAGAGAGAGGCTAAGAGACAAGCAAATGCACAAACCTTTTATTCCTTGTATATACATGCATCAGTAGAACTGTTATTCTGATATACATACTGTACAATACCTATAGAAATTGTGTGGATGGCTACAAGATAATTGCAGTTTATTTTATTGCACAAATGGACATTATGGACTGCTGTTTATTACAATTTACACATGTAGTAAGAAAAAGTGCAGATACGCTAGAACGTGACACGCCATCACAGCGGCGTTTGCAGTGATGCCATTACTGTAACTTGCTGCACTGGGATTACCTCCAAACTCAGGAGGTCCTGTCACAGATGAGGACAGAGAGGCGGTAGATGTTGAGAATGACAACCAGGAAGTTTTTAATGGCGAAGAAGATCAGCATCTGGTGTACCACATTGAAGTAGATCATTACGGTCAGACGGACCACCAGGAAAGGCCCGTCCTGGATAAGCAAAGCTTCCACAGTGCTCCAAATATCAGTCCTGAGGTGAGAGAGGAGAGAGGGGGCCGGCTCCGAGGGCTCGTCTGAGGACGCAGCCATTACTGCCACACAAAGGAGGAAATACATTCAAGTCAACTCTGTTAGCTCAGCTGTAATCTGGCATAGAAAATATGTACTAATATGTAGATATGTATCTACTTTGTATCACTGTTTGATACAACCAAACACCTGCTGTTAGTTTGATCTTTCCTATATTAGTAGATGGTTTCCTGGAGCCCAAAGCAGGGCTTAAACGCACAAATGGTCTCCTATTAGTCAAAAGCCGCATTCTCAGAAACTTGTTTCACACTTCTTAAGTATTGCTTTGCGATATTCTTCTTCTTTCTCCTGATCAATGTAAGTCCAATATTCACTCTCCTTTTAGCTCCTGAGAAAAATGTGTGTCTGTGTGTTTGACCACTATGTTCACCAGCTGGTCTCCAACTGTGTCTGTGGGCTTGATGCTGAGCAGGTAGAGTACAGTGGGTTTATTAGAGTTTTCTTTTTATTGCTGAAAACAGCTGCCTGTATCTGCAGGAAATAAGGCTGATAGGAGGGAGGTTTATGGGCTGGAAACAAAAGAATGAGCCTGTTCTGTAGAGCTACGGGGATTCTGGACAATATAGTTTCTAGATTAAAGGCTTGTAGGGACAGCTGCCCTTTGCAAATGAATGTTATTATTGTCAATAACCAGTGGATTTGCTCAGTGGGGAGTGCATGTGTGTAGATGTATTTGTGCAGAGCAGTGGTTTTCAAACAATTTCTGTCATTCCCCTCTTTGGAGGAAGACATTTTTTTTTTCTTCACACAATTCAGAAAGCAGAATACCATTTCAAGCCATGTTTGTGCAGTTACTGTACTGTACCTGAGAGATGCAGGGGAAACTGCAGCATGCTCCAAGTCCACACTGCCAGAATAATGTACACCATGGCTGGACTGTAGTCCCTTTGTCACACACACACACGCACGCACGCACACACACAAGCACACACACAAGCACACACACACACATGCACACACACACAGGCACGCACACCGATGCACACACACCCACGCGCGCACACACACACACAATTATTATATGTGTTATTATGTTAAATGTAACACCCTTCATCCTGCTCACTCCTTCTCTTCCCCTCTTACTCACTTGATGTCAGACAGTGTTTCAGAGGTGAACTCCAGTATGTCTGCAGCTGTGCCCACAAAGATGAGCAGTAACTGGGAGAGCTGGTCTCTGGTCAGCTCTCCAGCGGCCGGCAGCAGCCACTTCCCCAAGATCAGTAAGATGAGCAGGATTTGGTGTAAAGACAGGATCCAGTCGTTGGCACACACTGAGGACTGTGTAGTGCGTAGACATAGAAATAAATCATACAGAGAAACGTATGGTGTGGAGAGCTCGATGCACTGCAAATTAAGAAAACATCTTCACCAATTTGACAACACATCGCGGCAAATAGAGAAAACACAACCACATACAGAACCACGCTGCAGGAAGCTCACAACACAACAGAAACTGTTTCCATTGGACACTAATGGTTGAAATGAAGCATTAGCCTTTTGCTCATTATTAGCCTGCCAAATAAAATAATCTGTCAAAATAGACATAATTCATTGTGAAACAGGTGTTATAAGAGTAGCCTAGCTGCTTTAGGGAATAGCTCAGTGTGTGTGTAGAGAGTGTGCAGTGGACGCGCTCAGAGCAGACAGGTTTTGGCAATCGGAGCAGAGGAGAAACTAGCATTAAAGTTGTCAAGTGGTAGTAAATGTACGGTGTAGGTTTCAGTTTGTCCAGGAACAAACACTGCAGCTCCAAGAAACCCAAGTAAAGTTCATGTGACTTTCCTCCCAACTGCTGTGTGAAGTGAAAGGGTTAACACGGGCTAATGTTGAGTTGTAATTTTGTTTTACACTATTAATTAAACAATTTGCAATCTAATGTAATTCTAGAACGTTACTTGGGGACAGTTCTGAAAGTAACTAAAGGCAGCTAACACAACATTAGCCTGTTTCACGATTAATTGTATATATTTAGTCAGCAACTACATTATACCTAATTTTCCAACATCACTGTCGGATAGCAAACTTCAATCATTTCAACGGTCAAAAAACCATGGCAACAACAAACGTGCCCCAGACGTATGCATCACTTGTTAGTGTCCCCTGGAAGCAGTTTCCGCTGTGAGCTTCCTGCAGTGTGGTTCTGTATTTGGTTGTGTTTTCTCTATTTGTATTACGTTGTGCTCTCTGGTTCACTGTAGAAATACATTGTGATCAAATGTACACCAGTGTAGTACAGACTACACAAAAGTTTGTGTACATCAATCACAGATTGTGCCTTTAAAACATCAACAGTTGACTGAAGCCGTAGGTCAGCAAAAGATATCCAGCCCGCGTTATGTTCCTCTTTAAAGAAATAACTAAACATTTTGGGAAATTGGCTTTCTTTACACAAATGAGATGAGAATTATTATCAATCTCAGGTCTGTGTGTCAGTACGTGGTTAGCCTAGCTTAGCATAAAGACTGGAAGCAGCAACGTTACTGTGTTTTCTTACAAAATCTTTCAAAAGTATAATTGTTTCTCATCATACATTTACCCCAATGGTTGAGGTTTGGTTAGCTTGAGTCACTTGAATGTAAATATGTGTAGTTTTTATGAAATGCTCTCAGTTTCTTGTATATTAATAATAGGCCTATTCACTGACAAATGTCTTGTGCACTGGGAAAAGGTTAAAGGAGAAGTACTGTGGGGTTTGATGAAAAGAGGAAAGAAAACACGGTCAACTCAGAGAACATGTTTCAAAGTGCAGACCAGACTTTTTCATGCTTAGCTTGTAATTGTTTGAATTGAGGGTGTGCCACTTCATTAAAAGCAGCCACCAGTTCTATGAATGTGCTTGTGTTAAAAAGGGGGGAAAATACCCGCAGCCTTACAACAGCCTCTTTGAGATGAATCAGCATTACCAAACACTGCGGAGGAAAAGAGCATCGCTGTCTAGATGTGTGACGAAATGGAAAAGAAAAGGCAAAAGTGCAGAAAAACACTGTAAGGTACCGTTATCCTACCTTAACTGAACATTTCTCTCAAATTGATCAACCAGAAAATAGATGTGTATTAATTTACACAAAGTGATTTAGGGAAACCACATTTAATCTCAGTGCATTTTAGTATACATGTATACTTTAAGCTGCTATGTTGAACCACAACCCTCCACTGCCAAACAATAGGCTACTGCTGAAATATATGTACACAGTATATAAAATACACAACATTATTATTACAAAATAAAAGTGTTTAAAACCTCTTCTCTCAGTTTTATTTGTAATTGTTTTTTTAAAAGGATTTTGAAATAATAATAACCTTTAAATGTCGTCCAGCTCTGAAACCTACCTGAAGTCTGAAAATACTCTTGATGTTTTCAGTCGAGTCCAGTTTCTCACACTAGAATGAGAAACACAAGAATGAACATTTTCAATGAACACACCATTATGGCATGAAACTCTCAGAATAGAAGAGAATATGATAGAAGAGGAAACATGGATGATACCCTTGAGTCAGTGGATTTGTTCTCTTGGTGGTGAAGCTCTAAAATCCATATTGATGGGATAATACTGACGAGGAAGAGGAAGATAGCAGGAGAAAACCTGTAGGGAAAGAAAACGTCATTGCACAAGTATACTTATAACCTTAAATGTATTAACTTTCTAAGGAAATTTAGCTAGAATGTATGTAACTGCTGGTTGGAAGGATAAGTCCTTCCAACCAGCAGTTACATACATTCTAGCTAAATATTATACATGTAACCTGTAATAAGAAATGGAATACCATTTGTAATCTTTTCCCCTTCTCCTCTTCAGGGTCAGGATCATCTCCACCACCAGAGGCAGGTAGAGTATGATAAGAAGCCAGTAGAGTCCATTGTCCTTCACCCACACCACTCTCCACACTCCTATGAGGGAGACGAGGATAAACAGAGACCTGGTCACCACAGCACAAATGAACTGGAAGAACATGACTCAAGTCTTTTGAGTTTGTAAAGCACACTGCAGGAGCTGTGGCAGTGTGGGCTGCTGCAGGGGACAGAGGAGTTATATGTGAGAGGTCTGAAGGAGTTCAGTGTTAGAGGGAAAGAGTGGCTGACGCATGCCTCCAGCGACCTGCTAGACTTTTATGTTTTTCTCTGTTACCTGTAATATTGTGCCAATCGTGATATGAGTCAGTTGCCTGCAGAAACTTGTTGTTTTTGACTTGTGATCTGTACAATAAACAAGTCCAAGGTCTCGCAGTTGTACTGCATGTGTGCGAAATGAGTTGCATTCAGTAAAATACATTCTTAAAGAATCAAACATTTTCAACATTCAACATTCAACATTTTACTTATCATCAACAAGTCTCATGTGTAGAGCCACACCTACAATGAATTTATCTTCTAATAAGTATTGTGTGATTATCAAATCTTCTTCCTCTCTGCGATAGAGCTCCCTTATTGTCCAAAAACTATTAAAACACATCACTGAGACACACTGTTGTACTGGCTGGCATGTTCCTTTATTACCATGAACACACACACTGTAGTTTATTTTGACTTAATCCCACATACGCTGTCCTGCTGCCACAAATACTCACTAGAACGCCAAATGTGGATTAATCCGCCACTGAAAATAGTCGCCAGGAAATGCACTATTTCTTTCTGTTTGAGTAACGTTTGATAAAAACTACAGTGACCATCTGTTTTAAGAAATGACTAAATCTTTGTAACTATGCATTTATGTGCAGCGGTATTATAGTAATGATGGTTCCTGATTTATTTACAAGTCCTTATCACCTCGAGATGTATACCCATGCACACAGAATTACAGCAATTTGGATTTTATAGTTCAGGCTTTTACAAGGTTTTTAATTTCTTATGCATAAGGACATACACTTTGATAACATTAGATTGTATCTATTGTAAAACTTTAAACAAGCCATTTTGTTCAACACTGCAGAGAAACGTGTTAGGCTGCAGGACACTAGTACTAGCTAATAAAGGTTAAAATCCAACTATAAAAAAGTTTTAATGTAGTATTCTCATTAAATGACTGTAATTTAGTGCTCCATAAACAGAGGTGACGGGGAGAGGGATAAATTATGATCAGCTGAAAAACATTACATACAGTTATGTATGTAAATTCATCTCAAAATCTGGTGGTGTCCAATTAATAGATATTAGTTCTGTGAAAATGTTTATCTTGTTATAATAGTTCACTTACTTTACCTATCCCACTACATCACTGTATAAGGATCGATTTTGATCAAGCAGCTGACCGGATTGAGAATTCAAAATAAAAGCATACACATGTGTCAGTGATATTAATAAAATGTATTGTGGTTTGGTCCTCATTAATTATATATATTGAATGACAAATACACACAAATAGGCTCCAGTGAAAATCGATTAAAAAGAACTAAAAAAAACAAAAAAACAAACCTGGCACGTGAGCGTCGCTCTGGATCAACAACAGCAGTGTGATGCGGTGCTGCCATGGCAACGACTAGAGCATCAACATGTCCGCGGGCTCGACACGTCGTGAAAAGAGAGAGCAAGCTAAAGCGAAGGAAAATCGGCTGCAGGTAATAACTGACCATGGCTGTGGTGTGTTTGCTTATTTGACGTAACTGTAGCATGGTTTCCTTTCCTTCTCGTAAGAAAGAGCACACAGTCTTCCTCCAGTGGGACGCGACGCCACACCAACACATCCCGAAGTTACTGAAGAAAACTCGGGATGAACTTCAGTTGTAAGTAGCGTCGCCCCAACCAGCTAGCTTAGTTAACAACGCGTTAACATTAAGCTAAATGTTAGTTAAGCGAACAAAATGGCTGCCACTGTCTGTGTGGAGTTTTTAACTGGACTTTCATGATATCAGAATGATAGGAGTATATTGGCGGTCAGTGGCTGTGTAGTAATGTAGGCTAACATGCAGTTAAATTCAGTTTAATCTTCATTGTTATAGCTGTTTTATTAGAATGCCGAATGCATTATTTCTCTGATGTAGGCCCACAGCTCTATTTACAACTGTATTTGTATTTTTAAATCATGTGTGTTGATATTGTTTCCCTTCTGTTTGTCCCCATCAACTGCATTGTATTGTCAATTGTCAATTAAACAACAACAGGCCATTAAACAACAATTAAGTTTTTTTGTATTATATTTTATTAATCAAGGAAATATTCTTACTGGAAATGTTATTTCCCACATTTCAAGGCCTTCTCTATACTGCTAGTATTCTGATTCCTCTGAAATGCTGAAGCATTTAATTTTCTGTCAGTTTGTTGGCCTAAAAATATGCTCAGTCTACAACTACTGGAATCAGAGTTTAAAATATCCACCTTATGTACGTTTTTATTTTGGAATGTAAACTCTTCCTCAGTCTCCAAAACCCACAAATTCACCAAGAAAACGTAAGAAAGAAAAAAACGTATTCCCAATGGTAGCTATGGCCCAGATGATTCATCCGCCTTTAATTGACTCTATTTCCATGCATAATTACTGTACACTGAAATAATATTTATCCATATCTGCTCTGTGTTGTCTGTAGTGAATTAAAGGAGATTCTGGGCTTCAGGAAGCATCAGATCTGTATGAAGGAAGCTGCCGTGCTGGATTACTATGTCTGTGGTTTCTGGTGGGCGAGAGAGGCTCACTTCAGCCCCACACAGACCTCCTTCACCATGGCTGTACTGCACATGCTGCTGGATAACATCAGAGGTGGGGAGGACACAGAGATATGACAGGCAGACAATACTTCAGTCCTTGTTATTGTTATTATTATTATTATTTTATCATTATTATTGTCTCCTCACATCTTGACTATTGTAATGCACTGCATTCTAGTTTCGGCCAATAAGCTGTAGCACCATTTCAGTGAGTTCAAAAGTGTGCTTCACGACTACTACTTGTTCCTACATTTTAAACACTTCTTCCTTGTCTTTCAGCATTTTAATCCTCATTCAAATGCATATTATTATTTCAGGGTTTTTTTTGTAACTGTGAAGCACTTTATAACTCTGGTTTGGAAAAGTGGCGAGTTTTATTTACTTACTGGATACATTACAGACAGTATATATGCAGTCAGATAGGAAGGTAGAAGTCTGAGTTTCTGAGTTGTATTTACAACACCTCCATGGATGTAACTATCTGGAATATGCTCAAAATAATCAGTTACTCTTAGCATCCAAATTGTATGCTTCATCAAATCAGATAAAATTAGATTAAGGACAGCAACAGGGAGTCTGCAGCTCCCCGGTGCTGTGGCTGAACTCAAGCTAACTGCTAACTGAAGCTACGACAGCTATACACTCAGAGAAACATTCTCCTGGCAGCTGTGAGGGCGGTGCCAGGTGGTGCGGGGTTTTTCTTGTTTCTGACACTTTGAATGTAATCCAATAAACAAACTATAAAACAGACACAGAACATGGCTGTAATATTTACAAGCGAGTCAGGCAGCTGCACTTAGCTAACTTCAGTAGATATCTCTGCAACACAACACACAGACGTGTTTAACGTTGACACTGTCACCTCTTCACACTCTGTTAATGATGTTAGTTCATTCTTTTAATGATTTAAGTTTAAATTCTGGCATATCTTACACATCGAACCTTTAACAACGGCTCTGTTCTTTCCAATGTTCCCAGTAAGACATGGCAGTGCGACAGTGAGCAGCATGAACAACACCAAGACCCTGAAACTGAATACTTGGAATTCAGACGACATCATTCATTTTATTATGCTCTGTCGGAAATCCCTCCCTTGAGACGTTCACTACTCCCTCTTTAATAGACAATCAATAGTTTACAAAGTATTGAGCAGTAAATTGAAATTTTGGACACTTATTAATCATCATCATTAAATAAAATGTCTGACAGTAGTTATAGTGCACTATATAGTTAATAGGGAGGGATTTTGGACACAACCTTACACAGAGTTACCTGCTTATTATTAACACCTGCACAATATATAGCAATCCAATCCAATTAAATCCTGCCTTTTTAAATTATATTATTAGAAATACATCTCAATACAAGGCTTTGCAATACAAAACCACAACTAACTACAGCCTCAAAAATGACCATTGTGTTAAATAGAAATTTCACAGATACAGTGTTAGCAGAACATTATATGCGCTCTTTCAGGACTCATGAATGCCGAGATAATGTGTTAGATTTCAGATTGTGTTATATGATATTTCAGTGAATATAAGATGATAAAGTATAAATATCTGCATTAACTTTATGGCCCTTTTGATGCAGAAAAGTTAGTTATGTAAGTGCATTACATGATTACCTATCTTATCAAATATGCCAGAATCGCAGCACTGATTTTTGCTTTGTCGTCATATTCCAGAGAAACAGATGGTTTTAGTGGAGAACTTGATGGAGTTTGCTACGGCCTTATGTGCTGCGAGCCAATGCTCTACTTTAGAGGAAGACACCACTCCACTTCTAGACAGAGAAGAAGCCACAGCACTCATAACTTACATCAGAGACAGGTCAGTGGAATCTTTTAACCGCTCTTGCATTCCAATCTATAAATGCATTATTCTAACTCGTTCAGCAGCACTGGAAAGATTACAAATGCATACGCAGAATGAATCCCAGCCAGCATGTCCATGTGGACCCAGCATGGGTTTTAATAGCCTGCCATAAAAATGTGTCCACTCGTTCACTCTATGCGGGCACCAAGTGTGTTGTGGAAGTGCACACTAACCTACATTAACCAGGTTAGTGTGCACTTCTTTTTTTATTGACTCATTACCTAAGCAGCATTTTAATGTTGTAGCTGGGTGGCTCATGTGTATGTGTATTATATGTATATTATTTATACAGGGTAGTTTAATCTATAACAATGCATCATATTTTGCAAGTTGATCATATATTTTGTACTATATGTAACATCGTTATATGCAAAGTATATTTGTCACTGCAGCCATTAAACAAATAGTGGAGTAAAAAGTATAAATAAGTAGGGGGAATATTCATGACAAGTACCTCAAAAATGTGTTTAAGTACAGTACTTGAGTACAGTAAATTAACGTATTACTTTCCAACACTGCAAACTCAGTTTGCCCACCTTTTTATGTTTGTTTCACCACGAATGAGGATGACACCATCACATTAATGTGATGAGGAAAAAAACTTCAAACTACATATTTAAACACACATACTTACTTGATATTATAGCTAGTATATTGTGGTTTTATTGTATAATAATTTATAATAATAATAATTATATAATTATAATTTAAGACATGTTGTGTATGTAAAATAGCTCTGTGTTCTCCTAGGCTATAGTGTTTAATAATTAAAGTGACACGCCTGACCCTGTGTGTTCTGCAGTCTGTTTCAGAAATACAGACTCTACGAGCTTCTCTTCACCATATCCAGAGAGGAGGTGCTGACAGGCATGGAGGTGAGGCACAGTGTGTGTGTGTGTGTGTGTGTGTGTGTGTGTGTGTGTCTATTTGCATTTCAATAATATTTGAATCATGCTGTGTTCCAGAGGACCATTGAGGCGATCAGCTGTCAGGATGGTTTCACTCCATTGGAAGAAGGCATTTCCACTCTCCTCTACTTCCACTAAATGGCTCTGCTTGCTATCCAGAGAAATGAACAGGTGATAATGATGGACAGATGGATAAGCAGTCCACACCACACCTATTTTGTGTCCTCAGTTTTACTTTGTTTCACACAATCCATGTTATTAGACTCCCTCACATGAAATTATTGATTGTTCATTATAAACTAGGCTAAACATGGTAAGGTGTGCCCTTAATTTTTACTTTCTTTACAATAGATGGGTTTTCCTGTTTACAAAAAACAACAAATATCTTCTAAAATATACATATGGCTTTAAATAACATGCTTAATATAACATGTTCATCGTGACTAATGCTACATTGCACAGGGACTTTGTGTATGTAGTAAAAGCATCTAACATTCTACCCCTGGACAACATCAGACAACCCGCTTAAAATTAAGAGTATTTTTTTTTAACAATAATAATAATAACACTTTTCGTACACAAAACATTTATCTACTGTAATTTCTTTTCACTAAGGGTAACAATCAAAAAGCAAATAAAGAGCAGACAATTTAAGCAATAGTTTATATTTAAAAAAAAATACAAATGTTTAGAGGAAGAAGTAAAACAAAAATGATATAATAACTGTCAAATTCTAAAATTGAGCAAACATGTCCGTGGAGTATTAGTAATGACAGATTCAAGGTAAAAGCTTTTTTTATGAATGTATCATTATTATATCCATCTGCAAATGATCCCTCTTCATACTCGTCTTTGTATGGAAGCATATTTCTGCCTCCTTCCAGAAAAAAAATTGATTAAAAACATAATTATGAGAACATTTCTCCCCTTAAGGTTTAGCTGTTGTGTGTGATATGTGATGTCTCATAATAACAGTGGAACCACTAACAATGAAGCTGCGCAAGGATCTTCTCTAAACTCTCTAAACTTTTTTGGTACCTGGCGCTTTTTTCTATATTGCTTTCCACTGCAGATAGCCTGGGTTTAATTCACAAGGTTCATCGCGGTACGATATTATATTGATTCTTTGGACAATGATAGGATATTTACTGATATCACAAAGCCACGATATGATTTCGATTTGATTCAAATCAGGGGCCTGTGAACGATATGAGACAATATCATTTAACACCATCAGTTACGTTCATATCAACTGACAAAAAGCAACTAAAATATGATATGACAATTTTATTACTGGGCTCTGGAGGAAATGGAGACACAGACGTGCCATGGGAATTTCAATACAAAGAAGTATCATAAAGATGATGATGTGTATCGATGTTTTCTCTACACCCAAGCAGATAGCACCCTGTCAGTGTGGGCGAGGTCAACTGATCGCTCAGCTCGCAGGAGCCTTTCATCGGCAACCGAACAAAGGAACGCCTTATCTCAATTGTATTTAAAAAAAAAAAAAAAATGTGGGTCAAGGATATAATAAAATTGGGATTGCTCTTGACAGTAGCCTGGCCATTTGAAAATGGTGTTTTTTTTGCAGGATGTTCTGTGTTACACTTAGGAGGTTTTTTGATAGTTTTAACTCCACCTTCTAGTATTCTCTGGTACAATACTACAGGTGGAGGTAAAACTATACCAAAAAAAGAGCAAGTCAAGGTGAGTAAAGCTGTGCCGTAACATACAGTTTTTTAAACTATAGTAATAACTCAGTGTGCAGGTTTTGTTTGACACTAGCGATTGAGAGAGAGAAATGTAAATTAGACAATGAGACTAAATCGGTCGCAGTTAAATTATAGTTGTAACAATATCTAAAATCAGAATATGATCTCATTTAAATATAGTGAATATAAATATAGTAACTAAGGAAGTTGGATGATATATTTGACCATTGTACAGACCACAGTGTCGAGTCAGTGCAGATTAATAATACAGGCAAGAATGCATGAATTTCAGAGTTAACACCTGTCAATAATGCATAAGATTATATTCAAAGCTGAAATGCTTGCATTCCACATAGTATACATGCATTTCAGAAGTGTGTTGTTGGTATGTAGTCAGGTTTTAGCTGGATCTAAAATTGAGAGAAAATAAAATACATGATATAATCTCTAAAACAATCTCACTCACTTAGTGTAAATAGATCATTTCTAATGCTGAACACAAATGGGTGAGCAGTACACTTTTTGTCCCTAGTGTTTTTACTGTACTATATTATAGATAAAGAGCTCCATCCCCTGCCCTGAGTGCTTTCAGTCTTCCATGAAGGAGGATATTTCAGTTGGACATCTGTTTTTAGCCTGTCACAGATTGATTCAGCTGTTCCTGTTTGCTTCCTTTCCCCCTATCCTTCAGTATAATAATAATACTAGATGTTTTATTTACAAAGCTTTTATCCAGGCAAAATCTCAAACTGCAACGAGGAAGGGCGGCTCACATGTGAAAAGCTCTCGATCTGTGTGAGTGGGAAGAATATTTCAGATTCCCAGGGTTCTAGGCTTGTGGCTCCCATCAGGCAGAGAGCAGATGGTGGATACCAAAAGACACATAGAAAAAACATTGAACTATGTGAGGCTGGTAACAATGTAAAACATATATTAAGCCCATAGAGTATGGTTGTAATTAAGGATTTTCAAAATGTGGAATAAAGTTAACTGAACTGAGATGAAAAGAAAGGGAGTTAACAAAATAATACAGACAATAAGTGTCAAAGCTGGTGATTGAATAACAAAGTAAAGACAGGGCAGGGGATAATTCAGAATAAACAATTACAATGTAGACAATCCATGTGACAAAAATTATAATTTGAACAAATATGAAAAAGATGGATGCAGGAGGATGTCAAAGAACTTCCAGGTGTCACCAACAATAATAGCAATAATATAAAATATGACTAATAAAAAGAATAGCAACAATAACAACTATAAAAACATTATTATTAATAATAATAACATGAAACAAATATAATAATGTGAATGTACTATGAGATCTGAAACTATATGTACTATGAATATGAAACAAAAACTCAGAGGATGATGCCCCAGATGCCTAGTTAGTAACATGCATTTATGGGACATGGGTGCATACGGAGGGAGAGGTGTAAGTCCCCCGGGAGTCTAAATTTACATTATAGCAGAATAACTAGGAACTTGGTCCAAGGCAAGCCTGAGCCAGCCCTAACTATAAGCTATATCAAAGAGGAAAGTCTTAAGCCTTCTCTTAAATGTGGAGAGGGTGTAAATCATGCATATTATAGAGTTAATAAAAATGTTTGCTTCATCAATACTCCCTCTTAAATTATACATCTGTGCTCAACTGCCATTTGTTTTGGGAAGTTTAAGGAACCCCAAATAATATATATATAAATATATATATATATATACATATATATGTGTATTGTATGGATGATGTGATTGATCAGAGTAGGAAAAAAAACATTATTCTGCTCCACACTCAGGTGATTTGTGATACACACAGGTGATTTGTGATTCATTCGTTGTCAGAGACAATCTCTAAACACGTACATTTTGGTTTGCTGGTGAGGAAGCTTATTTGGATTTGACTTAGAGTCCAACGCTAAACGCTAACATTGTCATGCTAACATGCTCATAATGACAAAGTATCATGATGAAGTTTAGCAGGTAGGCCACAATGACGCTGTTTATCATCTTAGTTTAGCATGTTAATATGCAAATTAGCAGGATTTAGTCACTAAATAGCACTACACAAACTGATGATGAGCTAGATGAAAGGTTAAAAATGTACCAAAGTTCATCCTGACGACAACATGCATGTCTGAACCACATTTCATAACAATCCATCCAATTGTTGTTCAGATGTTTTCAGTCAAAACCACAAATGCTATTCCCATGGTGGTTCATCCTCTGTGGGTCATGAATGCCTGTACAACGTTTCATTTAATTTCAATCCATCCAGTGTTTTTACAACAATTCTTAAGTCAGGATACATTTACTAGATGTGTTTTTCCGGACTGCAATTCACTTCTCATGACCTTGGTCAGTGCTCTGTTACCATGGAGATATTCCAGTTGTGGTCGCAGGACTGATCGTCTGCTGGTGCAGGCCTCAAGATGCGGCCGAAGGCTCAGGAACAATTCTGGTAAATGTAAATAAAGTTAAACTTTTTGTCAAACGGATTGACCTTGTATATATCTTTATTGGACTACATAGAAACATTTGATGGAACAGTATGAAATGTTTTAGTTGCATCACAAAAATAGTTTGTCCATATGAAGATCCTGCATAGTGTAATAGTGTAACTACATTAAAAACCTTCACTGTGCACTCTGTTTTGTATTGGCATGCATTCTGAATGACAGTTTCTTTGATGTCATTATGTTGTTAAGTATATACACACATAAAACACACAATCTCCAAAATATTCTGAGCAGTCACCAGAATAACATGACAAGCTGATTTGGCACCGTGTGAAAGAACTGCTTTTATAAGTGACCAATTTCATTTCATGCTGGCTTCAAACTACACCATAGTTTTGTCTGTGGTCACTGTGTCAGCTTAGGTGATTATAGAGTCAAAAGATCTTCTCGTAACTTGGCTGAGAGACACGACAGACACGTTGGCCCACGACCAGTCAAAGCTCGCTGTCTTTCACAACACAGGTGATGTCATCAGGAAGGAGGTGCTACACCCGGCATTAGATGTCCAATGAAGAATTTTCCTTACAGCCATAGTAGTCCTTACACTAATGTAAAAGTAAATCAAGACAAGGGGACACGTTCCTCTTCTGGCGCAGACATAAATGTTTAATATATGCCTTCAAGCATTATTTTTGTTCCCCATAATCATGCGATGTTCCCCCAGCTCATGTTTAATTTAAAACACAGAAACCAATACAGTGGTCTTACTGTAATAACATTACAACACTACAACCGTATCTCTCCGTCAGGGTGCATTCACAGAGGCGCTCTCATGTGTCCAGATGTTGGCGGTGCATGCCTGCCTGCCTCTCCTGGCTCCCAGCACATTCCTACTTCACAATCTAATGTATCCTAAAAACTCTATTTTCACTGCAGAATCACCACGACAGACCCAAACCTCCACCCCTCCCACAGGAACACCCTTCCAGTGACTCTCAGCAAGTGCTCTCACAGAACAGAATCAAGCATTATTATTACCCATTTTGTCAAATCAACATGAGTCGTGCGCTCCATTTCAACTATTTATTTCTTCTTTGTCTCAATAAATTCACTAACTTTCCCTCCATCCAGTGACTCCATTCCCTCTTTCTCAATCTCAATTTATCCTCTTAGGCATTATCAATGTTGTATAATGACTGACAGATTGGATGGCTCTCTGTGTTAATCATTCGTCCCTCTCAATAACATCACCCTGCAGTGACTGCAGTAAATTAGCATACTGCACCTCTGACTGCTTTTAGTGTATTACACTAAGTGCTATGATGCTGTACTGATATATGGGTGGGGGTAGTGGAAAATAGTGGCATGAAAGCTAAGAGAAACAAACAAAAACTGTGACACAGGTCAGATTATATGGCCATGCCAGTTTGTACTGCCAACATGAGAAGGAATGTGGCTCTACCCTAAGTCTCATAGACATGCTACTATCAGTTACAGATAATTGTGTCTGTGGAGATGGTCATTGTGTCAGATAAGGGGATCATAGAGTCAAACATTCTTTCTGTGTCTTGGCCCGAGAGACATGTCGACACATGTTGGACCCCAACTAATCAGAACTTACTTGTTTCATAACTTGCAGTCACTTTACTGTTCCACCTGACAGCACCAAACACCAATGGGGGGAGAAGCTACTCAGGTTCTTTACTTGAGTAAAAGTACCAACACCAAAAGGTGAGGGGGGCGAGAGAAGGTGTCAGAGGAGTGTAGAAAAAGCAAAGTTCAAGAACACAAATGTTTAGTCATTTATTTTTTTTACTTCTCTCAAATCTTTGCTGTTTTTTTAGTAAATATGACCTCTTGGCCTCAAACTGTTCTTTAAATGAAACTGTATGAGGAGTTTCTATAGGGGAAATACAGTATCTCTGCTGGGACAAGGGACCCTAACTGATACATAGATTCAGTCACAAGCCAAACAAATTAGAAACCATTGGTTTAATCTACGACAATGCAATTTATACGTTTATTGTGTTGTTTATGTAAACTCTTAATCCACAAAGTAACAAAAGCTGTCAGATAAATGTAGTGCCGTTAAAAGTACAATATTTACTCTGAATTGTAGTTGAGTAGAAGTATAAACTGGCAAAACATTTAAATACTCAAGTGCAATACAGGTATCTCAGCATTTTACTGAAGTATAGTACTTTAGCTAATAGAATTCTTGATTTTCCAATAACAACCCGTGTCTCTGTGTGTAGCCTGATCAGAACCATGTGTGGTCACTGGAAGGTGGACTTAGGAAGAGGGTGATTGTGTGGGTGAGTAGCATAGATATGTGAGCACAATGAGACATCACACCCACAGCTGCTATAATAATGGTCACATTGTTACAGTTTCGCTGAAATGGAATACAAACACGTTTCTCTCTCTTCTCCATGTTCACAATTGAGGAGTTCTCTAATAGATCAACATCTTGTAGTCAAACAGGATGACACATAATTGTTTCTGACACCCCGGAGCAACACAAATAAAACCCAAGTTTTAATAATCTGTTTGATCGGTGAAGATGGTTTGGGTGGTTAGCTTAGATTGGTGATTTTGTGTGTGTCACGGGTAGGGTAACGGGGTGGACCCAAACACAGATAACACACGGACGTTCAACAAAAAGAGAGCTTTATTATAAAAGCTTACAGCAACAAACAGGCAACACTGAGACACAAACTAGGCTGGACCGAGGGAACGAGGGAACACGGGGATCGATGACATGGGAGTCCAAGACAAACGAACCGACAAGAAACAATGAAACAAAAGAAGTATATGTATATGTGTATATATATATATATATATATATATACACAGACACTAATGACAGACGAGACACAGCTGGAGAGGGCAGGTAAAGGCACAAGGGTGGCAGGGTGATTACACAGAGACAGGAAGTAAAAGTAAACAAGACACAAGGGGAAAGAACTCTACAAAATAAAACAGGAAGTGGGAAAAACACAAAGACCATGACAGTGAGACAGTAAGATTTAAACCACTATTGATACAAAGCCTGCTATGTGTTGATAACTGCCCATAACTGTGATTGTTTTGGGCAGTTATCAATACACAGTTAAATGTGCCAAAATGACCACTTAGGCAATGTAAAGATTGATTGAATTAGAGTTTTGTCCATCTCTACAATTTTCCCTTTTTTTCCCTTAAATACATATTTGCCAATACATTCTTACTTTAGGCAAATATTATGTATTTCTTCTGAAAAGTATTGGTCATTTCCGGGTGTTACTGTTACCTGCAGCACGTGCAATCGCGCTCACACGCCTTGTTGTTACAGGTCCTAGCAAATCTATAGATTGATAATAATACAAATGGCGACCTTGAGCTCTTAAGATTAAACGATAAAAACAAACTCTTTAAATATCCGTAGAAAAGCTCATTTTATCACAGGCATGAAAGTAGATTGTGATCGTACACGTTTTTAGATTTTAGAAGATTCACAATATTCTTTCAGCTATGAGTGTTTGGGGCGCACTGCCACGTTAACTTATGGTAAAATGCAGTGTTGTTACAGGGAACATGCATGTATATTTTGATGGTGTTCATAAAGTGAAAGCTTGGGATTTTGGCCTTTTTCCTCATCTCTAAAATAATACCTTGTGCTTGTGTTTTCAATTTATTGTGTACTATAAGAAACCTCCTGGTGTGCTGTCAGCCGGGAGAGCCGCTCTGCATCACCGAGCTGCGGCTGCCGTGGGAGGAAAGGACCAATCACCAGCTCCCGTCCATCTCCAAACTTAATTTTCTGCCGGCGGTCACCCCGCGGGGACGCAGTGCCAGTCCTGGTGAGGTAATAAAACTAACTCACTCCCTGCGTTCCAATACCCATACTACCATACTATTTAGGCAGAAAAATATTTAGTATGTCACAATACATAGTAGGCCTATGCCAAAAAATACCAGGACGTCCTGCTTCGTCCGAACGCATTTTGCAGTACGCAAGCCAGCACGCTTTTCTGGCTATTCTGACCCACAATCCTTTGCGCATGGGATATTTGAGCAAGAGGGTCAAAACTCAAGGCGCCATGTTGGGGCGAAGTAATATGTTCTAATTGTATGAACACTGCATGTACCAAATGTGCAGTGGGCATACATGTATGTACCAAAAGTAAAAAGAAAATGTATGCAGTTGTGAACGGCGCCACGTGTTCCCTTCTGTCCTGTTCGGTTACGTTATGACACAATAAGCTATTTGGTCTCACTTCATTTTTAGACCCTAAAAATGTAATTTTCCTTTGCCATGCTTGTCAGTAATCATGCACACTCATTGAGACAGGACTTTTATGAAGCACTAAGGCTCTTTTGGCGCTAACATTCAGTTAGAGCCCAAGAGCAGAGATCATTTTGAAAATAATTTTGTCAGAATTGAGATGCACTGTGGTTCATGTAAAAAATAACTTTGGTGAGTTATTTACACTCTCCTATGAACCTGAGGGCTGTGTTGTCGGGAGCCTAGTGCTCCTG